>JAODAL010063898.1:0-19004 GCA_025379985.1 Phyllomedusa bahiana
GACAAGCAAGAAAAACTTTACTTCCCGGCCGGAAATAGAAGAGCGATGGCGCCTTTATCTCTCATCCGTGTCCGCCAGTAGAAGCCCCACCAGTTCAGTTTTCGGTTAATAAATCAGATCAAAGCCCATGCCCCACGTTGGGCGCCATCTGTAATTGAAATTAGCCTCAAAGGGGCTATCCTGTCCTTGTGGGGGTTCAAATTATCTTAAAAATAATAAAAGGTGCACCGAGAAAGAACATCACAACATGCCTTGCTGCTATGAAAGTGCTTTCTGATTTTATTCACAAATGGTGGTTTTTTATACCTCTTGCAAATAGTAGATAAGGAGCATCACATGTAGCTGGCTGTGAGGGTCTATTGGCACGTCCTTATCTATGGACCACTCCTCACAGCTTCAGGAATGTCTGAACACAGGGTGTAACTTCTGACCAGGCGCCATCTTGGATTACACGACGATTTATACAAACTACTACAGGCAGCCATTTTGTTTAACACATTAATGACAAAGGGTATACATACAGCTTTTACATGCTGTACTATATAAGTATGTGCCTATTATATATATAAAATATGTATATGTGAGGTATATACTACCTAATACATTAAAATAGAGACACACAGGATCACACATATATATAATCTTTGTTCCCATCCACAACACCATCACACAGAGCCAACCTAATACAGTGCCAAATACCGCCACACAGAGCCAACCTAATACAGTGCCAAATACCCACACACAGAGCCACCCAAATACAGTGCCAGATACCGCCACAGTGCCAACCTAATACTGTGCCCACCTTATACTGTGCCAAATACCGCCACACAGAGCCAACCTTATACTGTGCCAAATACCGCCACACAGAGCCAACCTAATAATGTGCCAAATACCGCCACACAGTGCAAACCAAATACAGTGCCAAATACCGCCACACAGCGCCAATCTAATACTGTGCCAAATACCGCCACACAGTGCCAACCTAATACTGTGCCAAATACCATCACACAGAGCCAACCTAATACTGTGCCAAATACCATCACACAGAGCCAACCTAATACTGTGCCAAATACCACCACACAGAGCCAACCTAATACTGTGCCAAATACCGCCACACAGAGCCAACCTAATACTGTGCCAAATACCACCACACAGAGCCAACCTAATACTGTGCCAAATACCGCCACACAGTGCCAACCTAATACTGTGCCAAATATCACCACACAGAGCCAACCTAATACTGTGCCAAATACCGCAACACAGCGCTAACCAAATACAGTGCCAAATACAGCCACACAGCGCCAATCTAATACAGTGCCAAATACCACCACACAGAGCCAACCTAATACTGTGCCAAATACCATCACACAGAGCCAACCTAATACTGTGCCAAATACCGCCACACAGAGCCAACCTAATACTGTGCCAAATACCGCCACACAGTGCCAACCTAATAATAATAATCTTTATTTATATAGCGCCAACATATTCCGCAGCACTTTACAATGTAGAGGGTATAATTACAGACAAAAGACAGACATTACACAGTGAAAGCTACTTACAGGTGAGACACAAGTGTGAGGGCCCTGCTCGCAAGAGCTTACAATCTAAGAGGGTGCCTGGGGGAAACAAAGGGGGAGAAGTGCTAAATTTACAATGCCCAGCCATGCTTATAAATATGGGGAGGTTTACATAAAAATTTGGTGAACCTGCCACCATGACTGTATATCTGTATACAGATAAGTGCCCTAGTGTAGGGAGTGACAGATGTGTGTGATAGAAGGTGGGGGTTAACAATTAGTGGTTTTGGTCACCTGCCTGAGGAGATGTGTTTTCAGGACACTCTTAAAACTGCGAAGGCTGGGATTGTGCCTGATGGTACGTGGTAGGATGTTCCAGAGAATGGGTGCAGCACGTGCAAAATCTTGAAGACGGGCATGGGAGGTTCGGATGATTGTAGTCTGTAGTTTGATGTCCGTAGCTGAGCGGAGAGAGCGGCAGGGTGGTAGACAGAGATGAGGGAGGAGATGTAGGGAGGAGCAGCGCTGTGGAGAGCTTTGAGTGAGAGTGATTAGTTTATGCTGTATTCTGTACTGGATGGGCGACCAGTGCAGTGACTGACACAGGGTAGAGGCATCAGTATAGCGGCTGGAAAGAAAGACAAGCCTGGCTGCTGCATTCAGGATAGATTGGAGAGGGGAGAGTTTGCACAGAGGGAGACCGATAAGCAAGGAGTTACAGTAGTCAAGACGAGAAAGAATAAGAGCAGTAATGAGAGTTTGAGTCGTTTCCACAGTGAGAAAAGGACGGAAATCTGGAGATGTTCTTGAGGAGTGCAAGTGACAGGAGCGGGCACAGGGATTGGATAATATGGGGAGAAGGTCAGATCAAGAGTCTAGAATAACCCCACGACATCGGCCTGCTGCTAGGAGTTATGGTGATGCCACACACAGAGAGAAATAGCAGATGGCGTTGGTTAGCAGATGGGGAAAAACAAGAAGTTCGGTTTTGGTGAGGTTTAGTTGGTAGATAGAGAGAGGACATGATGTCAGAGACAGCGGACAGACAGTCACTGGTGTTTTGTAGCAGGCAGGAGTGAATGTCTCAGGAGAGGTTGTATAACTGAGTGTCATCAGCGTAGAGATGGTACTGGAAGCCAAATCTGCTGATGGTTTGGCCAAGGGGGGCTGTATAGATTGAGAAGAGGAGTGGACCAAGAACTGACCCCTGAGGGACCCTAGGGCAAGAGGGGAAGAGAGAGGAGTAGAACCTGCAAATGAGACACTGAAGAGCGGTCAGAGAGGTAGGAAAACCAAGGAGAGCTGTGTCCTGGAGCCAATGGCGCTGAGCAGCTGAGGAGAAGATGGTGATCAACAGTGTCAAATGCTGCAGAGAGATCCAGAAGAACCAACAACGAGTATTTGCCCTGAGATTTAAGCAGTGTGGAGATCGTTAGAGACTTTAACTAAGCATTTCTGTGGAGTGTAAGAGCGGAAACCTGATTGCAGCGGGTCTAGAAGAGAGTTAGCAGAGAGATAGCGGATTAGGCGAGAGTAGACCAAGCGTTCCAGGAGCTTAGAGATGAAGGGAAGGTTAGAGACTGGTCAGTAGTTGGCAGCACAGGATGGGTCCAGGGAGGGTTTTTTTTTAGTAGGGGAGTTATAGTAGCCTGTTTAAAGGAGGATGGGAAGATCCCAGTGGAGAGGGAGAGGTTACAGATTGCAGTAAGGTGAGAGAGGATAGCTGGGAGAAATAGACTGGAGAAGGTGGGAGGGAAATGGGGTCACTAGAGCAGGTGGAGGGGGAGCAGACAGGAGAAGCCTGGATACTTCTTCTTCTGTAGTCGGGATCAAGAGCTGAGAACACACTAGAGGATGTACAGGGAGGGACAGGATGGGTTCTGCTTGGGGTTTGTGATGAGATGTGATGCCGGATACTGTCAATTTTGTCTTTGAAGTGAGTGGCCAGGTCTCAGCACAGAGGTCAGTGACCGGGGCCTAAGCTTTAGGCCTGAGGAGGGGGTGGAAGGTGTCAAAGTAGTTTTGGGTTGTTGTGTTATGTTGAGATGAGGGAGGTGAAATATTTTTGTTTGGCGCAGTGAAGGGCAGTGTGATAAGTCCTGAGCATGAATTTGTAGTGGAGAAAGTCTGCAGGTAGCTTTGACTTTCTTCACAGACGCTCAGCACACCAGGAGCATCTGAGCGAGTCTGAGGTGTGTGCCAAGGCTGCCGGCGTCTGACTCTGGTGGTGTGGTGTGTGAGTGGTGCCAATATGTCCAGGGTGGTTGTGCCAAATACCACCACGCAGTGCCAACCTAATACTGTGCCAAATACCGCCACGTAGCGCCAACCTAATACTGTGCCAAATACCGCCACACAGCGCCAACCTAATACAGTGCCAAATACCGCCACACAGCGCCAACCTAATACAGTGCCAAATACCGCCACACAGCGCCAACCTAATACAGTGCCAAATACCGCCACACAGCGCCAACCTAATACAGTGCCAAATACCGCCACACAGAGCCAACCAAATACAGTGCCAAATACCGCCACAGTGCCAACCTAATACTGTGCCAAATACCGCCACACAGTGCCAACCTAATACTGTGCCAAATACCGCCACACAGAGCCAACCTAATACTGTGCCAAATACCGCCACACTGTGCCAACCTAATACTGTGCCAAATACCATCACACAGAGCCAACCTAATACAGTGCCAAATACCACCACACAGAGCCAACCTAATACTGTGCCAAATACCCCCACACAGGGCCAACCTAATACAGTGCCAAATACCCCCACACAGTGCCAACCAAATACAGTGCCAAATACCGCTACACAGTTCCAACCAAATACAGTGCCAAATACCGCTACGTAGCGCCAACCTAATACTGTGCCAAATACCGCCACACAGCGCCAACCTAATACTGTGCCAAATACCGCCACACAGCGCCAACCTAATACTGTGCCAAATACCGCCACACAGCGCATCCTAATACTGTGCCAAATACCACACACAGCGCCAACATAATACTGTGCCAAATACCGCCACACAGAGCCAACCTAATACTGTGCCAAATACCGCCACACAGAGCCAACCTAATACAGTGCCAAATACCACCACACAGAGCCAACCTAATACTGTGCCAAATACCGCCACACAGCGCCAACCTAATACAGTGCCAAATACCACCACACAGAGCCAACCTAATACTGTGCCAAATACCACCACACAGAGCCAACCTAATACTGTGCCAAATACCGCCACACAGCGCCAACCTAATACTGTGCCAAATACCGCCACACAGCGCCAACCTAATACTGTGCCAAATACCGCCACACAGCGCCAACCTAATACTGTGCCAAATACCGCCACACAGCGCCAACCTAATACTGTGCCAAATACCATCACACAGAGCCAACCTAATACAGTGCCAAATACCGCCACACAGTGCCAACCAAATACAGTGCCAAATACCGCCACACAGTGCCAACCTAATACAGTGCCAAATACAGCCACAGAGCCAACCTAATACTGTGCCAAATACCGCCACACAGTGCCAACCTAATACTGTGCCAAATACCACCACACAGAGCCAACCTAATACTGTGCCAAATACCCCCACACAGTGCCAACCAAATACAGTGCCAAATACCACCACACAGCGCCAACCTAATACAGCGCCAAATACCATCACACAGTGCCAACCAAATACTGTGCCAAAAACCATCAACAGAGCAACCTAAAACTGTGCCCAAAACCGCCACACAGAGCCCAAACCCCAAAACGTTTTCCAACAACCCCGCCACTGCCAACCTAAAACTGTGCCAAATACCGCCACAGTGCCAACCAAACGTCCAAATACCCCAACAGCCCATCCTAATACTGTGCCATATACCCCACACATGCCAACCTAATACAGTGCCCAAAAACCATCATAAAAGCCAACCTAAAACTGTGCCAAATACCCCACACAGCGCCCCCCTAATACTGTGCCAATACCATCACTCAAGCCAACCAATACTGTGCAAAAACCACCACACAGAGCCAACCTAATACGTGCAAAACCCCACACAGAGCCAACCTAATACTGTGCCAAAAAACCACCACCAAGCCAACCAAAATACAGTGCCCAAAAACCCCCACACAGTGCCAACCAATAATGCCAAATACCCCCACAAAGTGCCACCTAAAACTTTCCCCAAAAACCCCACACAGAGCCAAACCCAAACTGTCCAAATACCGCCACACAGACCAACAAATACTGTGCAAATACCACCACACAGTGCCCAAACCCAATACTTGCCCAAAACCGCCACACAGTGCCAAACCCAATACTGGCAAAAACCGCCCAAACCCGCCAATCCTAATCGGCCAAATACCATCACACAGTGCCAACCCAATACTGTGCCAATACCATCACAAAGAGCCAACCTAATACTGTGCCAAATACCGCCACACAGCCAACCTAATACGTCCCAAAAATACCACCACACAGAGCCAACCTAATACTGTGCCAAATACCGCCACACAGTGCCAACCTAATACTGTGCCAAATACCGCCACACAGTGCCAACCTAATACTGTGCCAAATACCGCCACACAGAGCCAACCTAATACTGTGCCAAATACCACCACACAGAGCCAACCTAATACAGTGCCAAATACCACCACACAGAGCCAACCTAATACTGTGCCAAATACCACCACACAGCGCCAACCTAATACTGTGCCAAATACCATCACACAGCGCCAACCTAATACTGTGCCAAATACCGCCACACAGAGCCAACCTAATACTGTGCCAAATACCTCCACACAGCGCCAACCTAATACTGTGCCAAATACCACCACACAGTGCCAACCTAATACTGTGCCAAATACCGCCACACAGTGGCAACCTAATACTGTGCCAAATACCGCCACACAGTGCCAACCTAATACTGTGCCAACCTAATACTGTGCCACAGACCACCACACTGTGCCAAATACCACCACACAGAGCCAACCTAATACTGTGCCAACCTAATACTGTCGCAGCCCATAGGGGATAACAGAGCTGATGTCGGGGTCGCGGGGACGCGATGCTCCATTCCCGGCACAGACATTTATTGTCTTGGACACGTCATGTGAACACATCCTGAAAAAAAAAACGGCGGCTGCCATGGACCTGCTGCGGACAAGACGCGCTCGGCGCACCATTAGCCTACGCGTTATATCCGAGCCGTACACTCCGGCAGTGCGCCTACTACTGGCTGCGTACTCTACACCACGCCGAAGGCGCGCAGCAGCCACAGCCCCGCCCACTCACGGCGGAGCGCGCTCTCATCAGCCACGCCCATTCAGGGGGTCTCATATTGATGACGTCACGGCGGAGAGGACAAACCAACCAACGCGATACCGCGCGGCGCAGGCGCAGTTTTGGTGGGCGTGCTTTGTTGTTACTGAAGCACCCGCAGATGAATGTGTTATAACGGAATCCCCCCGCCTGTCACCCGGATGGAAAACTGAGAGCACGCGAGCCGAGCCACAACCGTACGTTACCCCTAGCAACGTATCCCTCCGCATGCTGCCCTGTATATACTGCCCTGTATAACGCTATGTCCTGTATATACTGCCCTGTATAAGGATCCTGTGTCCTGTATATACTGCCCTGTATAAGGATCCTGTGTCCTGTATATACTGCCCTGTATAAGGATCCTGTGTCCTGTATATACTGCCCTGTATAACGCTATGTCCTGTATATACTGCCCTGTATAAGGATCCTGTGTCCTGTATATACTGCCCTGTATAAGGATCCTGTGTCCTGTATATACTGCCCTGTATAACGCTATGTCCTGTATATACTGCCCTGTATAAGGATCCTGTGTCCTGTATATACTGCCCCGTATAGGATCCGCCTAATGCCTGTATATACTGCGCCTGTATAAGGATCCTGTGTCCTGTATATACTGCCCTGTATAAGGATCCTGTGTCCTGTATATACTGCCCTGTATAACCTATGTCCTGTATATACTGCCCTGTATAAAGGGTCCCGTGTCCTGTATATACTGCCCTGTAAAGAGGGTCCTGTGTCCTGTATATACGGCCCTGTAATAAGATCCTGTGTCCTATATATACTGCCCTGTATAAAGGATGCTGTGTCCTGTATATACTGCCCTGTATAAGGATGCTGTGTCCTGTATATACTGCCCTGTATAAGGATCCTGTGTCCTGTATATACTGCCCTGTATAAGGATCCTGTGTCCTGTATATACTGCCCTGTATAAGGATCCTGTGTCCTGTAAATACTGCCCTGTATAAAAGGATCCTGTGTCCTGTATATACTGCCCTTATAAAGGGTTGTGTCCTGTAAAATACTGCCCGTATACGCTTGTCCTGTATATACTGCCCTGTATAACGCTGTGCCCGGGAAATATACTGCCCTGTATAAGGATCCTGTGTCCTTATATACTGCCCCGTATAAGGAGCCCGTGTCCTGTATATACTGCCCTGTATAAGGATCCTGGTCCTGTATATACTGCCCTGTATAAGGATCCTGTGTCCTGTATATACTGCCCTGTATAAGGATGCTGTGTCCTGTATATACTGCCCTGTATGAGGATCCTGTGTCCTGTATATACTGCCCTGTATGAGGATCCTGTGTCCTGTATATACTGCCCTGTATGAGGATCCTGTGTCCTGTATATACTGCCCTGTATGAGGATCCTGTGTCCTGTATATACTGCCCTGTATAACGCTATGTCCTGTATATACTGCCCTGTATAACGCTGTGTCCTGTATATAATGCCCTGTATAAGGATGCTGTGTCCTGTATATACTGCCCTGTATAACGCTTTGTCCTGTATATACTGCCCTGTATAACGCTATGTCCTGTATATACTGCCCTGTATAATGCTGTGTAATATAGTATGCTGCACATCCCTGACTTCTGTTTTATATTCTTACAGAAGGTGATGGAGAGACCACCCAGCGTGCAGCCTACTACTCATCCAGGGTGTCCCCGGAGACCCCTCGCCGGCGGTCCGGCCCCCATGCATCTATTACACACAAGTTCAAACTCCCCCAGAGCACGGAGTGACTGTGGTGTCGCCGAACGGCTTAATGAGGCTTCTGTTCACCCGACTGATCATAGGCGGCCACTGAGAGCCAAACCTCCCGAAATAGAGGAGCCTGACCTTACATCCGAGTGTCCTCCTGACACTCTGCAGCCCCATGTAAAGCCCAGACCCCAGTGTCCTCCAGACACTCTGCAGCCCCATGTAAAGCCCAGACCCCAGTGTCCTCCTGACACTCTGCAGCCCCCTGTAAAGCCCAGACCCCAGTGTCCTCCTGACACTCTGCAGCCCCCCGTAAAGCCCAGACCCCAGTGTCCTCCTGACACTCTGCAGCCCCCTGTAAAGCCCAGACCCCAGTGTCCTCCTGACACTCTGCAGCCCCATGTAAAGCCCAGACCCCAGAGTCCTCCAGACACTCTGCAGCCCCGTGTAAAGCCCAGACCCCATGTCCTCCGACACTCTGCAGCCCCTGTAAAGCCCAGACCCCAGTGTCCTCCTGACACTCTGCAGCCCCGTGTAAAGCCCAGACCCCAGTGTCCTCCAGACACTCAGCAGCCCCCTGTAAAGCCCAGACCCCAGTGTCCTCCAGACACTCTGCAGCCCCCTGTAAAGCCCAGACCCCAGTGTCCTCCAGACACTCTGCAGCCCCATGTAAAAACCCCGACCCAGTGTCCTCCCAGACACTCTGCAGCCCCCTGTAAAGCCCAGACCCCAGTGTTCCTCCTGACACTCTGCAGCCCCCTGTAAAGCCCAGACCCCAGTGTCCTCCAGACACTCTGCAGCCCCCTGTAAAGCCCAGACCCCAGTGTCCTCCAGACACTCTGCAGCCCCATGTAAAGCCCAGACCCCAGTGTCGTCCTGACACTCTGCAGCCCCCTGTAAAGCCCAGACCCCAGTGTCCTCCTGACACTCTGCAGCCCCATGTAAAGCCCAGACCCCAGTGTCCTACAGACTCTCTGCAGACCGCTGTAAAGCCCAGACCCCAGTGTCCTCCTGATACTCTGCAGCCCCATGTAAAGCCCAGACCCCAGTGTCCTGATACTCTGAAGCCTGTTCTTGCGGATGGTCCATCAGGCTCAGCACAAAGACCCTCTAACACAGTTCTCTCCAGTATCGTGCAGAGTGACTCCAAATTGTGTGTTGTGGGTGCAGGGCTACCCTCGGCTTTATCTCCCCTCAGTAGATCCACACCTTCCAATGAAGCCAGGCTCGGTCCGACGTGTGATACCTTAGCCAGTGGAAGCCATGGTTCAGAGCTTGAGCTGAAGAGCGAAGAAGCAGGTGAGGTCCGACTGTACTGGGCTGTGTGTTGGCCATTTGTGCTGTAGCACTGGTCACCGGGACATATCTGTGTATTAGTAGTCAGCACCCCCCTCTCTGTTCCTGTGTTAGGTGGACTTCTACATTCTGCAAAGGAAGGACATGGCCACCCTCGCCCACCTCCAGAGGAAGACGAGGCTGAGCTCTTTATTCCTTTAGGTAAGTCTCAATTCATGTTGCATTGCATCTTCTTTTGGTGTATGGTCTGGGACAAGTGTATGTAACTTGAACCAGAGCTGCTGATTCTCCTTCCTTGTGGCTTTTAAGGATGGAGCTAGCCTTCTCCTGGGCAGATATGTAGGGCTGGAGGTGTCCTTCATAGGAGGTTATGTAGTGCTGGAGCTTCTCCTCCCTCCTCCTTGGTGGTTGTGTAGGGCAGGAGCTTCTCTTCCTCTCTCCTCCTTGGCGGTTGTGTAGGGCAGGAGCTTCTCCTCCTCTCTCCTCCTTGGCGGTTGTGTAGGGCAGGAGCTTCTCATCCTCTCTCCTCCTTGGCGGTTGTGTAGGGTAGGGCAGGAGCTTCTCTCCTCTCTCCTCCTTGGCGGTTGTGTCGGGCAGGAGCTTCTCCTCCTCTCTCCTCCTTGGCGGTTGTGTAGGGCAGGAGCTTCTCCTCCTCTCTCCTCCTTGGCGGTTGTGTAGGGCAGGAGCTTCTCCTCTTCTCTCCTCCTTGGCGGTTGTGTAGGGTAGGGCAGGAGCTTCTCTTCCTCTCTCCTCCTTGGCGGTTGTGTAGGGTACGGCAGGAGCATCTCATCCTCACTCCTCCTTGGCGGTTGTGTCGGGCGGGACTTCTCCTTCTCTCTCCTCCTTGGGGGTTTTGTGTCGGGCAGGACTTCTCTCCTCTCTCCTCCTTGGCGGTTGTTCGGGCAGAGCTTCTCCTCCCTTTTCCTAGGCGGTTGTGTCGCAGGAGCTTCTCCTCCCTCTTCCTAGGCGTTGTTGTCGGCAGGAGCTTCTCCTCCCTCTTCCTAGGCGGTTGTGTCGGGCAGGAGTTTCTCCTCCTCTTCCTAGGCGTTGTGTCGGGCAGGCGCTTCTCCTCCTTTTCCCTAGGCGGTTGTGTCGGGCAGGAGCTTCTCCTCCCTCTTCCTATGCTGGTTTGACGGGCAGGAGCTTCTCCTCCTCTTCCTAGGCGTTTGTGTCGGGCAGGAGTTTCTCCTCCCTCTTCCAGGGGGTTGTGTCGGGCAGGAGCTTCTCCTCCCCTTTCCTAGGCGGTTGTGTGGGGCAGGAGTTTCTCCTCCCTCTTCCTAGGGGGTTTTGTGTCGGGCAGGAGCTTCTCCTCCCTCTTCCTAGGCGGTGGTGTCGGGCAGGAGCTTCTCCTCCCTCTTCCTAGGCGGTTGTGTCGGGCAGGAGCTTCTCCTCCCTCTTCCTAGGCGGTTGTGTCGGGCAGGCGCTTCTCCTCCTCCCTCTTCCTAGGCGGTTGTGTCGGGCAGGAGCTTCTCCTCCTCCCTCTTCCTAGGCGGTTGTTTCGGGCAGGAGCTTCTCCTCCTCCCTCGTCCTAGGCGGTTGTGTCGGGCAGGAGCTTCTCCTCCTCCCTCTTCCTAGGCGGTTGTGTCGGGCAGGAGTTCTCCTCCCTCTTCCTAGGCGGTTGTGTCGGGCAGGAGCTTCTCCTCCTCCCTCATCCTAGGCGGTTGTGTCGGGGAGGAGCTTCTCCTCCTCCTCTTCCTAGGCGGTTGTGTCGGGCAGGAGCTCTCCTCCTCCTCTTCCCCCTTGGCGGTTTGTGTCGGGCAGGAGCTTCTCCCTCCTCTCTCCTCCTTGGCGGCTGTGTCGGGCATGATCTTCTCCTCCTCTCTCCCTTCTTGGCGGTTGTGTCGGGCTGGAGGTTCTCCTCCTCTCTCGTCCTTTGCGGTTGTGTCGGGCAGGAGCTTCTCCTCCTCTCTCCTCCTTGGCGGTTGTGTCGGGCAGGAGCTTCTCTTCCTCTCTCCTCCTTGGCGGTTTGGTAGGGCAGGAGCTTCTTTCTCCCCCTCCTCCTTGGCGGTTGTGTCGGCCAGGAGCTTCCTCCTCCTCTCTCCTCCTGGGGGTTGTGTCGGGCAGGAGCTTCTCCTCCTCTCTCCCCCTTTGGGGCGGTTGTGTAGGGCAGGAGCTTCTCTTCCTCTCTCCTCCTTGGCGGTTGTGTCGGGCAGGAGCTTCTCTTCCTCTCTCCTCCTTGGCGGTTGTGTCGGGCAGGAGCTTCTCTCCCTCTCTCCTCCTTGGCGGTTGTGTCGGGCAGGAGCTTCTCTTCCTCTCTCCTCCTTGGCGGTTGTGTCGGGCAGGAGCTTCTCTTCCCTCTCTCCTCCTTGGCGGTTGTGTCGGGCAGGAGTTTCCTCTTCCTCTCTCCTCCTTGGGTTGTGTCGGCAGGAGCTTCTCCTCCTCTCTCCTCCTTGGCGGTTGTGTCGGCAGGAGCTTCTTCCCCTTGGGGGTTTTGTGTCGGGCAGGAGCTTCTCCCCCTTTGGGCGGTTTGTGTCGGGGGGGGGGGGCAGGAGCTTCTCCTCCTTGGCGGTTGTGTCGGGCAGGAGCTTCTCCTCCTTGGCGGTTGTGTCGGGCAGGAGCTTCTCCTCCTTGGCGGTTGTGTCGGGCAGGAGCTTCTCCTCCTTGGCGGTTGTGTCGGGCAGGAGCTTCTCCTCCTTGGCGGTTGTGTCGGGCAGGAGCTTCTCCTCCTTGGCGGTTGTGTCGGGCAGGAGCTTCTCCTCCTTGGCGGTTGTGTCGGGCAGGAGCTTCGCCTCCTTGGCGGTTGTGTCGGGCAGGAGCTTCTCCTCCTTGGCGGTTGTGTCGGGCAGGAGCTTCTCCTCCTTGGCGCTTGTGTCGGGCAGGAGCTTCTCCTCCTTGGCGCTTGTGTCGGGCAGGAGCTTCTCCTCCTTGGCGCTTGTGTCGGGCAGGAGCTTCTCCTCCTTGGCGCTTGTGTCGGGCAGGAGCTTCTCCTCCCTCTTCCTAGGCGGTTGTGTAGGGCACACTATTATTTCCGGTTATGGCCTCACCTGGTTTTATTCTTTTGATAGCTTTGGATGATGACTCAAACAAGAGAAGAAAGAAAAGTCCTTTGGGTAAGAGGAAATGGGAAAACAAGGATGAGGATCCCGTAACCTGTGATCTGGACCAGGATCTAGACCGGGCTTTGGAGGATGGAGCCAAACAGCACAATCTGACTGTAGTGAACGTGCGCAATATCCTTCATGTGAGTGCCTCCAGCAGTGAGTGATGGAGGAGGGGGGGAATGGTTGGACATGTCGTAATTTGTACTGATGACCTTGCAGGAGGTGATCACTAATGAGCACGTTGTGGCCATGATGAAAGCAGCGATCACTGAGACTGAAGGCTTGCCGCCTTTTGTAAGTATTGACGCCCACTATGACACGAGAGAGGCAATGTAATGTAGTAATGGTGGGGACAGCATGGTAGGTTACTTATCCAACAGTCTGGTATGACTGATAACAGGGTTTTGCTGTACACTGTGCCCTTTGATATAACAACCACACGTTTTACCTTACAGGAGCCCAAAATGACCAGATCAAAGCTTAAAGAGGTGGTGGAGAAAGGCGTGGTAAGTGCCTGGGGGCTGACTGTTGCGCGTCCCGCCCGGCGGCTGGGGGCTGACTGTTGCGCGTCCCGCCCGGCGGCTGGGGGCTGACTGTTGCGCGTCCCGCCCGGCGGCTGGGGGCTGACTGTTGCGCGTCCCGCCCGGCGGCTGGGGGCTGACTGTTTGCGCGTCCCGCCCGGCGGCTGGGGCTGACTGTTGCGCGTCCCGCCCGGCGTGCTGGGGGCTGACTGTTGCGCGTCCCGCCCTGCGGCAGGGGCTGACTGGTTGCGCGTCCCGCCCCGCGGCTGGGGGCTGACTGTTGCGCGTTCCCGCCCGGCGGCTGGGGCTGACTGTTGCGCGTCCCGCCCGCGGCTGGGGCTGACTGTTGCGCGTCCCGCCCGGCGGCTGGGGGCTGACTGTTGCGCGTCCCGCCCGGCGGCGGGGGGCTGACTGTGCGCGTCCCCGCCCCGGGGGCTGGGGGCTGACCCGTTGCGCGTCCCCGCCCGGCGGCTGGGGGGTGACTGTTGCGCGTCCGGCTGACTGTTGCGCGGTCCCCCCCCGGCGGCTGGGGCTGACTGTTGCGCGTCCCGCCCGGCGGCTGGGGGCTGACTGTTTGCGCGTCCCCGCCCGGCGGCTGGGGGGTGACGTTTGCGCGTCCCGCCCGCGGCTGGGGGCTGACTGTTGCGCGACCCGCCCGGCGCTGGGGCTGACTGTTGCGCGTCCCCCCGGCGGCTGGGGGCTGACTGTTGCGCGTCCCGCCCGGCGGCTGGGGCTGACTGGTGCGCGTCCGGCTGACTGTTGCGCGTCCCGCCCGGCGGCGGGGGGCTGACTGTTGCGCGTCCCGCCCGGGGGCGGGGGGCTGACGGTGGCGCGTGCGGCCCGGGGGCTGGGGCTGACTGTTGCCGCCCCGGGTGACTGTGCGCGTCCCGCCCGCCGGCTGGGGGCTGTCCGGTGCGCGGCCCGCCCGGCGGCTGGGGGCTGACTGTTGCGCGTCCGGCTGACTGTTGCGCGTCCCGCCCGGCGGCTGGGGGCTGACTGTTGCGCGTCCCGCCCGGCGGCTGGGGGCTGACTGTTGCGCGTCCCGCCCGGCGGCTGGGGGCTGACTGTTGCACGTCCGGCTGACTGTTGCGCGTCCCGCCCGGCGGCTGGGGGCTGACTGGTGCGCGTCCGGCTGACTGTTGCGCGTCCCGCCCGGCGGCTGGGGCTGACGTTGCGCGTCCCGCCCGCGGCTGGGGGCTGACTGTTGCGCGTCCCCCCCGGGGGCTGGGGGGTGACTGTTGCGCGTCCCGCCCTGCGGCTGGGGGCTGACTGTTGCGCGTCCCGCCCGGCGGCGGGGGGCTGACTGTTGCGCGTCCCGCCCGGCGGCTGGGGGCTGACTGTTGCGCGTCCCGCCCGGCGGCTGGGGGCTGACTGTTGCGCGTCCCGCCCGGCGGCTGGGGGCTGACTGTTGCGCGTCCCGCCCGGCGGCTGGGGGCTGACTGTTTCGCGTCCCGCCCGGCGGCTGGGGCTGACTGTTGCGGCGTCCCGCCCGGCGGCTGGGGGGTGACTGTTGCCCCGCCCGCCCGGGGGCTGGGGCTGACTGTTGCGCGTCCCGCCCGGCGGCTGGGGGGTGACTGTTGCCCCGTCCCGCCCGGCGGCTGGGGGCTGACTGTTGCCGTCCCGCCCGGCGGCTGGGGGCTGACTGTTGCGCGTCCCGCCCTGCGGCTGGGGGCTGACTGTTGCGCGTCCCGCCCGGCGGCTGGGGGCTGACTGTTGCGCGTCCCGCCCGGCGGCTGGGGGCTGACTGTTGCGCGTCCGGCTGACTGTTGCGCGTCCCGCCCGGCGGCTGGGGGCGGACTGTTGCGCGGCCCGCCCGGCGGCTGGGGCTGACTGTTGCGCGTCCGGCTGACTGTTGCGCGTTCCCGCCCGGGGGCGGGGGCTGACGTTGCGCGTCCCCGCCCGCGGCTGGGGCTGACTGTTGCGCGTCCCGCCCGCGGCTGGGGGCTGACTGTTGCGCGTCCCGCCCGCGGCTGGGGGCTGACTGTTGCGCGTCCCCCCCCGGCGGCTGGGGCTGACTGTTGCGCGTCCCGCCCGGCGGCTGGGGGCTGACTGTTGCGCGTCCCGCCGCGGCTGGGGCTGACTGTTGCGCGTCCCCCCCCGGGGGCTGGGCTGACTGGGGCGCTTCCGGCTGACTGTTGCGCGTCCCGCCCGGCGGGGGGGCTGACTGTTGCGCGTCCCGCCCGGCGGCTGGGGGGCTGACTGTTGCGCGTCCCGCCCGGCGGCTGGGGGCTGACTGTTGCGCGTCCCGCACGGCGGCTGGGGGCTGACTGTTGCGCGTCCCGCCCGGGGGTGGGGGCTGACTGTTTTCACTCCGCTGACTGTTGCGCGTCCCGCCCGGCGGCTGGGGGCTGACTGTTGCGCTCCGGCTGACTGTTGCGCGTCCCGCCCGGCGGCTGGGGGCTGACTGTTGCACGTCTGTGTCCCTCAGGTCATCCCAACCTGGAACCTGTCTCCAATCAAGAAAAGCAGCAAGCAGCAGGTGAGATATAAGTATCCCTGGCAGTGGTATAGGAGCAGCGATGGAGGGGAAGTGCTGGCTGTCCTGGGCAGTAGGGAGGGGTGGGGGGGGGGGGGGAGTGCCCGGGTTTCAGTGGGGGCACTTTTAGTTGTGGCTGGGGTAATGATCATCCGTTGGGGCAGGGTCACTGGTCATCACGTGCTGTAGGTGGTTCCACATCACCACTCTCCTCATCTCCCTTCAGGTGCCGCAGTTTGTTGATATCCCTCTGGAAGAAGAGGATTCGTCGGGTGAGGAGTATCAGCCAGAGGAGGAAGAGGAGGATGAGACGGCTGAGGAGGTAAGGGAGGGTGCCAGGAGTCGGCCGGATCCTGGGGGGTCTCCAGGCAGTGACGCTGCCGCCTGTGTGTCCGCAGAGCCTCCTGGAGAGCGATGTGGAGAGCACGGCGTCCTCCCCTCGTGGCCACAAGCACCTGAGAGTCCATCATGTATCTGAGTCGCAGGGGGAGGAGTCCATGGAGGGCCTGCAGGTAGAGCTGTGGGTGCTGAGGGGTGGTGCTGAGGGCTTCAGTGGGTCACCTCTGTAAACGGGCGTTACCATCCAACAGGGGTCAGCAGGAGCAATGAGACACATAGGTGCAGAGTCTGTTCCCATGGGGCCTCCTCCACCCCCTAAAGTAACGGTCATCCAGGACAGCACCTTCATGGAGAAGCTGCATGCCGTGGACGAGGAACTGGACCGTCACCCGGTTACCATGGATTCTTTTCAGGTAAGCACACCCCTTCTAGCGTCCCCCACTGATGACTGTTATATGGCTGACCTTTCTCCTCCCTACAGTCCATTGAGGAAAGCCTTATCGCCTTCCGCACTCGCTCTAAACGGCCACTGAAGGATGTTCCCATGGGTCAACTGGAGGCCAAACTCAAGGCCCCGGACATCACTCCCGACATGTATGGGCCCAACACCGCCGATGATGACAACTGGAAGAACTGGCTGTGCAGCCTAATGCAGGATGACTTGGGAAACGAGGGTGAGTGGGCGTGTGCCCGGGGGGGGGGGGGTGTGGGGGGGGGGGCGTGGGGTGGCTGGCCCCGGGGGGGGGCTGTGGGTGAGTGGGCTTTGAGCCCCGGGGGGGGGGGCTGTGGGTGAGTGGGCTCGAGCCCCGGGGGGGGGGGGGGGGGGGGGGGGGGGTGGGGGGGGGTGGAGTGGGGGTGGTGCGGGGGGGGGGGGGGTGGGTGGTGGCTGTGGGTGAGTGGGTGCGTGCCCCGTGGGGGGGGGGCTGTGGGTGAGTGGGCGCGTGCCCGGGGGGGGCTGTGGGTGAGTGGGCGCGTGTCCGGGAGGGCTGTGGGGGAGTGGGCTCGAGCCCCGGGGGGTGGGGGAGTGGGCGCGTGCCCGGGGGGCTGTGGGGGAGTGGGCACGTGCCCGAGGGGCTGTGGGGGGGAGTGGGCGCGTGCCCAGGGGTGGGGAATGGGCGGTGTCCGGGGGGCTTTTGGGGGAGTGGGCTCGAGCCCCGGGGGGTGGGGGAGGGGGGCCGTGTGCCCGGGGGGCTGTGGGGGGGGGGAGTGGCGGGGTGCCTGGCGGTTGGGGGAGGGGGCGCGTGCCCAGGGGGGGGGGAGTGGGCGCGCGCCCGGGGGGGTGGGTGAATGGGTGCGTGCTCGGGTCATTCAAGGATTGTAAGGATCGAGATGCTGAGGTACAAAGTAGATAATTGTCTATACACTTTAATGAGCGATTGGCGCCCTTGAGTGAGGAATAGATCTGCAAGCCTCAATTAATAGCTGAGCGGCCGGCCCAATGGCGTCCTGTGTCTTCTCCGTTGTTGACCTCACCTCTCGTTCCAGATGAAGTGGATGATGATGATGACGATCCAGAATACAATATCCTGGAAGACTGGGATGAGCCGGACACTGAGGACCTGCGCAATGACCGGGCCGTGAGGATCACAAGTAAGCGGCCCTCTCGGGGGACACGTGGCAGCCATAGCGGAGGCGGCGGTGGCCTCACCTTGTCGTGTCTTTGATTTGCAGAGAAAGAAGTGAACGAGCTGATGGAGGAGCTGTTTGAGACTGTGAGTATGGGCGCCCTCCCCCTGCTGCTGAGGCTGCACAGAGGCTTATGGCCAGTGTCTCTTCAGTTTCAGGATGAAATGGGGATCTCGCAGCAGGAAGATGATGGAGCAGATGATGAGGACAGTAACATGGAGCTGCTGTCCGACTTCAACACCCCTCAGGCCATCAGGTATGTGTCTGGTCAGCCACCTCCTCTCTACGGGGGGAACAAAACACAATGGCGCAACTGTTTTGGGGAAAAGGGGTAAATGAAGTTGGGGTGTGGTTCCCCCTTTTTCACATGGTTGTGCGGGGGGGAAAAAAGCCCCTACTGCCCCCACAAGGGCCCGGTTGCTGCCCCTCCAGGTCACTGCAGGGATTTGCTTCCTTGCAGGTTTGAGGAGCCTCTGGCTAATCTGCTGACTGAGCAGCACCGTACTGTTCGGGCCCAGCTTGAGTATTTACGAATGCGGAAATCCCTGATGACAAAAACCGAAGAGGAAAAAATCTCCGGCAAAGAATCCATGTCCCCTCCAGCCCCCAAACTGCCCCTGATCACAAGTCTGAGCAGCACCCAGAGAAGGAGGCTTCAACAACAGATGCAGCAGGTGCGTGAGGCACCCGAGCCAAAGACAGTCCACCCTTTTACTAATAACATTTCTTCATGTCCCCGAGTCCGCTCCCGGGACCCACTCCATTTCCGAGCTTCCGGAACCCCAAACTGTGCACCGAGGCCGACACCGCACATATGTACCTGGTGGGATCCCAAGTGTCTGAAGCTGGTAGGAAGGGCAGAGCAATGGCAAGATGAGGGGAGTCGGGGGCCGGGCCCTGGGGGTAGAGGAGGGGGGTCAGAGGCCTGCCCGATGGGAGCAGTGGGGCAAACCCCCAAAGGGGGTGGGGGGGTTTTGGGCTTGACGGCATGGAAAGGAGTGGGGGGAGTTTTTGGGGCTGACGGATGAGGAATGGGGCGAAGGGTCGGGTCTGACGGATAAAGGGAGTGGCGATGTTTGGGGTCGACGGAGAGGGAAGGGGTGGTCGCAGGCTCGGGGTCTGACGTGATGAGGAGCTGGGGTCGCAGGCTCGGGGTTCCTG
>JAODAL010063899.1:0-19003 GCA_025379985.1 Phyllomedusa bahiana
AATTTTTTGGGGAGTCAGGAAGGATTTTTTTTTCCCTAAAATGAGGACAATTGGCTTCTACCTCATGGGAGCTTTTGCCTTCCTCTGGATTAACACTGCCTTACCAACTATGTAACTATATAACCTTGCATTTATCTGTCTTAAAGCTCATCTGTTACTTCTCTGCCCAGGCCTTCAACTTATATAGATCTCTTTGTAAAAGGGGTTCCTTGTACAGTAGCTCCCAGGAGATTAAATGTATGCCTCTAGTCCATATAACCTGTGTGCTTCTATCATAATTTTTATCTGTTTAGATCATTAGTATCTTTTTTGTATATTGTGTATCTACAGGTGTGTTATTTTCAATAAACTAGTGTTCAAATACTGTATGTATGTAATTCTATTTCTAAGTTTATATAATACAGAGACATTATATTATTTTAAATATTTTCTACACTATATGTTTTAACAACAGTGCTTGTATAATCGAATAATCTATATTTATATGACATTAAATTGCTTTGTTTTGTTTATGGATAATAATTATCTTCTAGATGCTAATATTTATAAAGTACACATTCTTCATTAAATATAAAATATTTATCATCATATAACAGTGTTCTTGGCTTTTGGTTGTGTTATTTTACTAGGAGACTTTGCTAAGTACCCATGTTACATATCATTAGGATAATTACACACATAAACTCCTATGAGTCATCATTATACAAGAATAATCTGGTATTGTATGATATTTTCACAGCTACCAGTGTTCATTAAATACACATGATGCCTTTGGGCAGCTTCATCACTGACAACTTGGGTTTATCACCTGTATCCATGGTTAAATGAAACTAGGATATGCCTGAGGGTAAAAGACTATACATAGAATTAGGAATGGGAAATTTTGATGTACCTGCACCATTATCCACAATGTTAGAACTTTAGTTACATGGTGATAAATTATGTTAGGACACTTAGCAGATGCTAGGTGATCATGTTGATCTGTTACGTTGTACGCTATCATGTTCAATCATTCATTTGCATTGATGTATTTTATATTAATGGAGAGTAATAATACATAATGTAAGGACATTTCTGTCATAATAATAACTAAAATATATTTCACTAAAGGGAACACAGAAAACATTTTCTATTGGTGTTTTAGAATAACCACGCTATTACACTAGGTATTTATTATACTGGGTGATTCCGAAAAGATGGTGCCTGTAGTGAAGGTTTGTAGTTACAGTAACATCAGTGGTAAATGGCTACAGACTGGAAGTCTAAGCAAAACTGGCTCGCTTAGAGCAGCCAATCACAGAACTGCTTTCACTTAAAAGCTCCAAATGTACAATGTTCTTACATAGTCCAACATAAGATGACAGCAAAAAAACAAAAAACATTTTTGTGTGTTGGAATTTGCAAGAACATGGTCTGTGGTAACAGCACAGGAGAACGTTCAGAATAAAATTGGTAAATGTGCTCCACATGGAGACTGCATTCCATGTTGGTTGAATCAATTCTAAACTTCTGAGTATTGATGCCACATGAAAAGTTTGGGACGTTTAAAGACTTTAGAAGGGACAGTGAATAGGATTTGAGTTATGTACAAGCGTAGTCCTAGAAAGTTGACCAGGCTGACTTGTATGGAACTACAGTTGCCACATTATGGGGTACAGTATCTTATGACAATGTTTGTGTTGAAAGCCAAATATAGAACACCTTCTTCAGATAACAAACGGAAACACCACTCCCTCATTGGGAAGGTCAATCACCACAACATTAGAATTTGGGGCTCAGAAAAGCCATGTGTCCTTATGAAGCACATGAGAGACTCACCAAAAGTAAACAAGTAATGAGCAGGAGCAAAGTCTAAAGTCTATCCTTTTTGCTGAGGATATTGTCACTGGCTATTCCTACATTGACATGTTAAAAGAATGACTTATGTTACAGAGGAAGATCTGCCAAACGTGGCCTATCAGCAGGATCGCGCACCTTCTTATTTCCATTTGGATGTTTTGCAATTCCTGAATGAAACTAACGGAATGCTGAATCTGGAAAGAACTGGACTAATGCTTTGATATCTGCCATGTCACCAGGTGAAATCACTTTGAATATTTGTAGAATATAGATAAAACTGTGACAGACAGGGCCACATGTATGAAAACTGTCAAGGTGTAAAGCTCACTTTGTTGCCCATAGCAACCAATCAGAGTGCCCTTTTCATTTCATATAGTGCTCTGGACAAACAAAAGGGGCGCTCTGATTGGTTGCAATGGGCAACAAAGTGAATTTTAGACTTAGACTGTTTTCATACATGTGGCCCACAGTGTCTTTTCATGTTACTAAATTGTGTTATGTTTAGTGTTGAGCGATTATTATCGACAAAGTTGAAAATCGGCACGGTTTTTATGTTGATCGGATTTTTAGATCACGCGATAATTTAGGGGGAAAAAATCTTTTGCATAATCTATTCTATCGCGCCATTTTCAGCGCTTCTTGTCATTTGGGGCCAGCAAATCAGCTTAGAGAATAGAGCAGGGTGAGCTGTGTGTGCGACAATCATGACTGGGATGTGTATGGTTGCGATTGGCTGGAAAAATCACATGACCTCGTTTTACATAGAACAGCCCTTCCTGTTCTGCCTCAGTGTGTGTCAGCATCTCATAGGAGTAGGACGTGCTCTCGGTCTCTGTCCATACAGCTCAGCAAACAGCTCAGCAAACAGCTCAGCGAAATTGTTCTATTTGTTCACACAGACAGCTATGCTTTTAGCTGTGAATTAGAACTTGGGTTAGATTAGAGATTTGCAGATTTTAGGTACTTAGCCTGAAAATTTTAAAGGAGCATCTAGCCCTGTAAAGTAACGTGGAGGGAGGGAGCGGGGGAGGGCCGCGGGTGAACACAGACAAGCTCTTTAAAGGATATGGGATATTGTGCAGCCCAGACTTTGTTTAGACATTGCATTGCAATGTTTTTTTATTAACATTTTCTGTTTAAATATTACTTGTATGCTGGGCAAGCCTGAACTTATATTAGGATACAGATCTTTTCTTGTAACGGGAGGTGTATTTGTTAGATGCAAAAACTCCACTTTTATTATCCGTATAAAATTTCAGATAGGTGTTTTTTCACTTTTGCCCAGTCCAGCTTTGTTGATAGAGGCACCTTGCACTTAAATTTTTAATACAGCAATTTTGTCGTCACCGCAGGTGTATTTTTAGGTGCAAAAAATACCGTTTATTATCCGTATACATTTCAAAATAGGTGTTTTTTTCACTTTTGCCCCAGTCCAGCTTTGTTGATAGAGGGCACCTTGCACTTAAATTTGAATACAGAAAATTTTGTCGTCACCGCAGGTGTATTTTTAGGTGCAAAAAATACCGCTTATTATCCGTTTTACATTTCCAGATACCTGTTTTTTTCACTTTTGTCAAGTCCAGCTGTTGTTGATTGAGGCACCTCGCACTTAAAATTTGATCAGCAATTTTGTCGTCACTGTGGTGTTATTTTTAGGTGCAAAAATTACCGTTATTATCCGTTTACATTTCAGATGATACGTGTTTTTTTTTCACATTTGGCACAGGTCCAGCTTTGGTTGATAGAGGACCTTGCCCCTTAAATGTTGAATTCAGCAATTTTGTCGTCCTCCACAGGTGTATTTAGGTGCAAACAAAAAATAAAGTTTATTATACGTTACATTTTCAGATACGTGTTTTTTCACTTTGGCACAGTTTCCAGCTTTGTTGATAGAGGCACTTGCACTTCAAATTGAATACAGCAATTTTTCGTCACCGCAGGTGTATTTTTAGTTTTGCCAAAAAATACCGTTTATTATCCGTATACATTATCAGATACCTGTTTTTTCACTTTTGTCCAGTCCAGCTTTCGTTGATTAGAGGCACCTTGCACTTAAATTTGAAATACTGAATTTTGTCGTCACCGCAGGTGTATTTTAAAGTGCAAAAAATACCGTATATTATCCATTATACTCATTTCTCAGATACGTGTTTTTTCACTTTTGCCCAGTCCAGCTTTGTTGATAGAGGCACCCTGCAATAAATTTGGAATCACAGCAATTTTGTGGTCACTGCAGGTGTATTTTTAGGTGCAAAATATTACCGTTTTATTATCCGTATACATTCGATAACGTGTTTTTTCACTTGGCCACAGTTCAGCTTTGTATGATAAGGCACCTTGCACTTAAATTTGAATACAGCAATTTTGTCGTTCACAGCAGGTATATTTTTTAGGTGCAAAAAATACCGTTTATTATACCGTATACATTTCAGTTCGTGTTTTTTCACTTTGGCACAGTCCAGCTTTGTTGATAGAGGCACATTTCCCTTAAATTTCAATACAGCAATTTTGTCGTTCCCGTAGGTGTATTTTTTATGTGCAAAAAAATACCTTTATTATCCGTATACATTTCAGATAAGTGTTTTTTAACGTTTGCCCAGTCCTGATTTGTTGATAGAAGGGGCTCCTTGCACTAAATTTGAATACAGCAATTTACTGTCGTCACAGAAGGGTTGTTGTTCTTAGGTACAAAAAATACCGTTTATTATCCGCATACATTAGAGGGATTTAAGAATAGCTATGCTTTGCCATCTTTCAATAAGATACTGTCATGATCATGCCCGACAGACCCCCGCTCTCGAGTTATGGGACGCCGGCCCACGGACGTTGCGACGGAACCGTGGTTTTTGACATTTTAATCTTTGTATTCTTGGTTACCAGTGTGATGAGTCTTAACATTCCTGTTGTGTCTATTGGATTATCTGGCCAACGCCCATGGCCCAGGAATCCTCCAAGCCCCTTTTAGTTAATCTGTGTTCCTCTTTGATTGACAGCTTTGTTTCCTATCCGGCTTTCTGTTCTTCTCACCTATCACCCTCTGCTGTGTTTTTCACCAGTTCCCTATTTAAGGATTCCCTTTACCTGTCCACTGTGCCTGTTACTATTGGGTCTTCTTATAATTTCTGCTTGCCATGTCTATAGTTGGATTTTCTGGTTTACATGACTCTGCTTGGCTTCTGACTGTTGTTCCTCTCTGATTTTTGGTTACTGCAGCTGCCCGCTTGCTGCACTGTAAACATCCTTGACACTTCGCCCCACGCGGACATTCACTTATTGTGTTTTGTGTATTTGGTTTGTCTGTGTTCTTGTGTTCCAGTATTCAGTAGTAGTCTTCTGTCTTCTGGTTGGGGGACCGACCTTTTAAGGAGTATGGTACCACTCAAAAAGGCCAGGGACAAGGGGTTGGGACCAGCACGTCAGGGCTCACTATGTCTGTGTCTTCTCGGCGTGTGTCCTGAATGGTCCCTTACATTATAAACAGGCCCATATTCCCGTCAACTCCCCCGGTCGGTTCAATATGAGCACCGACTCATGTCGATCTCTGACCGTGCTAGACCGCTGGACGAGTTGACGACCCATTTGCAGCGGCATGCGGGGGCTTATGAATCTAAATTTCACAGCGTTCTGAGGATGCCATAACGACCCGGGGGGAGGTACTGGTCCTGCCATCCCATCTTGTATCCCACCTGCCCTCTGTGGATCCTGACCCGTCAGAAATCTAAAGATGCTGCTACCGGATCGCTTCGATGGTAATCCTGACAGATTCCGGACATTCCGGGAATCCTGTCAGATATTTTTTCGCGCTTCAACCTTATTTTTCCACTGAGTGGAAAGAGTAGAAATTGTTGTGTCTATCCTTCAGTGTCCACCCAGGATTGGGCATTAGCGATACCCGATGAAGCACCCTGGGAGTGGAGATCAGTGGACCAGATTTTTTTTAGCTCTAGGCATGTTTATGATAATCACAACCGTGCTACATGGGCAGAATATCAAGCTGTTATCTATTCCAGGCAAGGCCGTCGCTCTCGGCCGAAGCTACTGTTCAGAGTTCCGCCCAATGGTGTACATGAAGGGTGGTCTGACAAACCTCTAAAAACCCGTCTTCAGGCAAGGGCTCGTCTGATGCTTGTATAAAAGATTTCTATGGTCAGCCAACCCCAAACCCTGAGACCCTAAATGACTTCCCATGACTTTAGCCGTTAACTATTGAAGAAGAACTAAGGGAGAGACACAGGGGAAAAGAAAGGGGGTTTGGCCTCTTCAGCTCAAGTCAGGCTTTCCTGTAAAACCTCCTTATAACTTCTTGGGAGAGTCTTCTTTTCAATCTCCCTCTCAGTCATTCTGAAGAAGAAACCCCATGGTGTTGGGTTGCATATCTGATGCACCAGGAGGAGTCATCCGGTTGGAGAACGCATTTGCCTTTATTGTGGAAACCGGAACATTTTTCTTGAGAAACTGACGCCGACTAGGCCCAAGTCACCCCGGAGGAAACACCAAAGGCCTGAGCAATCTCCTGGAAGGTAACTCGATGTGCAGGTACCTTCTAACAATTAATAACAGTTTGTATTGCCCGTAACTTGGTTTCTAGTTTCCAAAGAGGTTTGATTGTCGAGCTTTGATTGACTCTGCGTTTTAATGCAGCTAGTTTTATCAGCAGGAGCTGTTGCTAAAGCTTTGGGGTTGGAAATAGTTCCATTGCGTTCTCCTTTTTCAGTTTCTAGTATCGATTTCTACTTACCTAACTGAGAAGGAGGTATAAAATATCGTAGTACTGCAGAGAATCACTTTAGATGTTGGGAGTTGGCTACGAAAAGCTTTCCGTTTTTGTCATGGAGAAACTCACTGCGGATATTATTTGGGTTACCCCTTGGCTCCGCCTCCATAAATCCTGTGTTCAACTGGAGGACACGAGTTGATCAAATGGGGGGACACGTGTGGTTCTCATTCTAAGGAGTGCACTCATTGGTATGTGCTGTTAATTGATACTTCATGACATTTCTGAGGGTAATTCCGTTTTTAATGGCGGACTTTGATGGAGACGTGTGTGGATAAACTGTCTCTGACACCAGCCGGATGTTAGTACTATAGACCTCTCTCCGGCGGCAAGCAGCTCAACTATTCTGCCCCCCGGAGCGAGACTTCTATGTTACGAGATATTGAGGAACCTGAAAATATTGTTTCTCCGAGTAGTTGTCGCCACCGTGATTCAGATCTTATGGTCCTCGACTACAGACACACCAAGTTCTAGCTCCTTCGAGCGAGCTCCACTTTTGCTGTGATGATGGTTTCCCACTCACTTATTCCGCCGTTAAAGGTTCGTGAAAAACTTAAAATTGAATCCGCAGTAAACGGGACTGTGCACAGTCTGGGCTATGAGTCATAAGACTCTAAAAAATGGCCACTAAAACAATCGATAAAATCATCGACTCAGACCAAAAAAGGCTCCCGTATTCTGAGGTCCCAGTAGTTAAATATACTCCCAAGTGGTTTAAAGGGGAAACTTCACAAAGCCCACCCTGGTAACTGGAGGGTCTGTGGAGGGTCTTGGTGGCCCCTCCTTGAGGGGGGGTTACTGTTGATCATGACCGACAGACCCCCTAGCTTCGAGCAAGCTTCTGGTCGCCGGACCACGGCCGTTGCGACGGAAAAACCGTTGGTTTTTGACATAGATGCTTTGTATTCTTGGTTACCCAGTGTGATCTGAGTCTTTCCTTCCTGTGTGTTATTGATTCACTGGCCAAGCCGTGGCCAGGAATCCTCCAGCACCTTTTAGTTAATCTGTGTTTCCTCTTTGATTGACAGCTTTGTTTCCCTATCCGGCTTTCTGTTCTTCAACTATCACCTATCTGCTCTGTGTTCACCAGTTTCCCTATTTTTAAGGATTCCTTAACCTGTCCTTGTGCCTGTTATATTGGGTCATTTCCTATGTTTCTGCTTGCCTGTACTACTTGTTGGATTTTCTGGTTACCTGACTCTGCTTGGCGTCTGACTATTCTTCTCCTCCTGATTTTGTACTGCGCTGCCCGCTTTGCTGCCCAACCTTGCTTGCCTGGACATTCCTTATTGTGTTTTGTATTTGTTGACGTGTCTTGTGTTCCACGTATTCAGTGTAGGTATTCCGTCTTCTGGTTGGGGCCGACCTTTTAAGGAGTTCGGGTACCCCCAAAGGCAGGTAGGGACAGGGGTTTGGGACAGCGTCAGGGCCTCACTCGTCTGTGTCTTTCGTGTGTCCCTGGATGGTCCCTTCAGATACTTTCCAAACTCTTCCATAGGCTTCTCAAATTTTTATCTTTCTTTGAAACATGGAGCCGAATTGCAGGTGGTAAGTGAGCAAAGAGGGGGGTAGGACATGGAGGTAGAGGTACGAGAGAAGGTGCTCCTCTACCAGTGCTTGGCGGTTGAGCAGGACCATACAGGCTGTCATTAGCTGGATCAGGGCAATGTGATTCTCAGTAATGAAAAGCATTCTGCAATTCTGTTCCTTCCCAGTGGTTTATGCAACCTGTATCCAAGCAGTCTTACCTCTTGTCCTTCCCAGTCCGGCCACAAATATCGTTCATCTGCATCTTCAGCCAATCCGTCCATCATGAAGCGAGGCAGCCCCAAATGCAACTCGTTCTGTAAACCACCACTGTGGATATCCATTTTTCTGAAGACCTCTTGGATGACAAAATGCGGTTGGGTCAGAAGGCATGTTAAAAAAGATCAAGACGGCCAAAGAGGATGTATTGTGTCTGCTCAGATGCCCAGCTACTGATGCCATCAGAGGAGGAGGTGGAAGCCGCGTCAATCGGCACAAAAATCCGGCGGCGGTCGGCAAACGCTTGCCGTGCCTCGTTTCTGTAGCCCGCCAGTCCTGGATGCAGAAAGTCAGGCGACCAAGTCACCTGTGTTGATGATGATGATGATGATGAATGATGACGACCATTGCGGAATCCATCGCGGGTCTTTTCCGCAGAATTTGCTTATGCGAGCGCTTCATAAACTGGGACAAGGTGGAAAGACGATTGGCGGTAGTGTCATATGGGTCACGCCTCCAAAAAGGGAGAGGACGGTCGCAGAAGTCCGCTGATTATGATTCCTGCAGCCACGGTCAGCGGAAAACCCCCGCTCCTCGCTTATCGCTATATCAAAAAGGTCCAGGGACCTCTCAAGCTGGGCCTTTTTTGAGCAAGGTTTCTGATTCACCCCAGCGATGTCATATGACGCTTTGCCGTTAACGCATAAGTAGAGGCAAGAATCTTAGGTGTTTAACACCACCAACATGTCTAGTCACATGCAGCGGAATGCCATGAGTGAAATGGAGGCAACACTTGGCCAAAAAAGCCAGACCGGCGCCGGGATTCCAACCTCTGTCACACCCTCTGTCTCCGCACTCCTCCTCCTCCGCCACCACCCAAGCGTTCCTATGCTGCACTTGTCTCGCGAGTACATGATCGGGGATTAGACTCCGCTTCAAGCCTCCACCGTCGGCACCGAGCCATAGCCTGATTGTCGGCGATTGCCAGGCTTTTGGCCTTGGAAAGGTTGCCTTTCCATTGGTGGGACACAGATAGTTTCGAACGTCATGAACTTGCATGCCCCCAATACCAGATGACGGAGCAGGCATTTCTTTGCCAGAAAAAGGCCATCCCTGCCCTGGGCAGCCATGTGTCATCTTAAAATTTTCAAGCGCGTGTGTCTGGAAAAGGTCCATCTCGACCACCGACACATGACTTGTAAGGCATGGCCAAGGCCGCATATATCTCTGTGACAGCTCACTGGGTGAGTTGGGTGGATGTCTCTGGTGGTTGAACGGTGGCTCTCAGGCTGGGGCGCACGCTCTTCTAAACCGCAGGGATCGTTGCAGGTTTCTTTCCCCCAAGGGTCCTCGTGGCATCACGTGCCAGAGAAGAACCAGGCAGTGTTGAAATTAATCTGTCTTGGAGACCGTCCACACACAGGTCAGGTGTTGTGGTACAGCTCTTCAGCAACGGATCCCGAGCGCTGGCTGGGTGACATAAAGAACCTTTGTGCACAGGCAAGGTGGTGTGCGATAACGGTTCGAATTCTGCTGGCCACCCTTAAGGATCGGTAGGCTGGATTTAATCCCTGCCTGGCTCATTTCATGAATCTTGTCGTCCAGGAAATTTCTTAAAGAGCTACCCGGGTCTGGACTAGCTGCTTGAGGAAGGTCGAGGTCTGACGTTCACGGCACAATTCCGCCGTTTTTGCACCCTGCCTATCGTCCGGCTGGCTGTGTTGCAGCGTCAGCTCAGGCCTCCCATCAACCATCTCATTGTTGACGTGGCAACACGCTGGAATTCCACCTCACATGCTTACACGATTGTGGCAGCAGCGCTAGTGCCATTACGCAGTACAAGTGACACATGGCTGACATAGCAGCGGGTGGGACATCGGGGGTTGTTGAGCTCAGAAGAGTGGAGGCAGGTGAAAGAGCTCTGCACCATCCTTGCTAATTTTGGAAGAAGCCACCAAAATATGGTCAGTGCGGACCATGCCCTTGTCAGCATGGAGCATTGTGGTGATCCCTAGTTCTGGAACGATTGTTATTGTTGTACACTCTGAAAAACATCAGTCCCGACAGCGGACGGGAAGAGGAGACGGACACAGATGGCGGACACAGTAGCCTTTCTCTCCGTCGGAATCCACAAAGGCCTGACAGTTTCTCAATTTTATCGATCTTCATTAGTGCAGTGCGTCGGGGTCCAGGGCTAGTGCAAGGGGGCCGCACGAATCAAGCTCTAAGGGTGGATCATCTCAGGCAAGTCCAGGGCTGTGTTGTAGCTGTTGCCGGAGGAAGCGGAGGAAGGAGGAGTATTCTAGACAACATGACGTTTACCGAGCGTCCCTGCCTTGGAAAGAGAGTTGGCGCGAATTTGAGGTGGAGGTAGGAAGATGAGGAAGATCAGTTTGCTAGTTGCCCTCGACCAGAGGCTTGGGAAATCGCGGCTCCATCTCTCACATGAGAGATTGGATGTCCCATTCCTCCAACATGATCATCGCATTAAGGGCCATCAAAATGAACAAACAGTTACTGGGTGGCCACCCTCCTGGATCCCCGGTACAAAAAACAAAACTCAGCACTCTCCTTACACCCACCAAATAGAGAGTAAAAGCAGGAAAATGGAGAACCTTGCTTGTTTGATCACTGGAGACATCTGTTGCGTCTGCTTTCACGTTTTATAATGTCACGGTCGAACACAACATCAGCGACGTTGGACAACAGTGAGAGTTGCCAAGTAGCCGTAGCGGCAGGCAGCAGCAGGCAAGGTGGCAGAAGCCTAAGGGGTGAAATTGGCAATCTTAATTTATTTACCAAGCTCACCAACGGCATGCAATGCAGAGGCACATATACAACAAACAGGTGACCAGCTTAAGATCATGGAGCACGACTATCAGCTTCTCAACACCGATGTTTCTTTGTTATGTGGTTCCGGACCCAATAGACTTCTGGGATCCAAAATTGACGGAAGGGCCCGAGCTCGCTCGCCAAGCCCATAGAGTGTTGTCCTGCCAGCAGCCTGCGGTCATATCTGAGCGGACTTCCCGCACAACCAGCTGGAGGCGGTCATTAAAGACAAACGCATCCGGATTTTCCACAAGATACATGATCGATTTTGACTTTCATCAAGATGAATCAGGAATGGATATCTGATGATGTTTTGTGGCCCCAATTGCCAAGGTCACGATTAGTTTGCGGTCTACTTCACATTCTCTTCAAAGCAGAAATGTTCCTCTTGAAAACTTTTTTTAAAATGATCATTCTTACTTGCAAATTTTTATCTCTCAGTTCCCAAAAGTTCATTTTGATGGTTTCTTGCTGTGTGAGGAGACTGTAAAAGGACAGCAAGGTTTTGTGGACAACACCGGTATTCCATTTACATCTTTTATTCTTTAGAAGTTTGCATTGTCAATGGTTTTGACGTCATGTTGCTGTGAGATACAAGCTGATAATTATGGTCCTTTCGGAACAGGAATGTGGCTAAGTGGCGATTTCCTCCATTCAACCCCAAAAAAAAAATAAAAAAATTTTTAATAGTGGCTGAGAAGTCATCATTTATAATTTTATTGCGGGGTCATGTTGATGAGAGATACAGCTATAATCATGGTCCTTTGGAAAGAAATATGCTTTTAAAGTGGCATTTCTCCATCACATTTTTTAATAGTGGCTGAGAAGTCAATTTTAATATTTTTTGGGGTCATGCTGCTGTGAGATCAACAATAATCATGGTCATTTGGAACAGAAAATATGCTTTCTTTTAAGTGGCATTTCTCCCTCAACAATTTTTAACGTGGCTGAGAGAAGTCAATTTTTTTATATTTTTTTGGGTTATTTGCTTTGAAATGCAGCCAATACTACAGGTTCCTATTCTAAAAAATGTTGTTTCTAACAGACATTTTGTCTTCACAATTGTCAAAAGTGGCTATGGGTCATGTTTTGAATTTTTGGAGGGCATTTTTGCTGTGACATGCAGACTATTACTCAGTCCTATTAATAAAAAAAATGTTGTTTCTTAACAGACATTTGTTCTTCAAAATTGTCAGAGTGGCTCAAGGGTGATGATGGGGCTGTCAGAAACAGGAATGGTAGGACATTGTTAATGGACAACATATTGCTAAAATTGACTTGTTTTTGCAAGATCTTTAACATAGCTATCAATCCCTGTATTGAGGACAACCCATTTAAACAATAAAAAAAGAGAAAACAAAGACATGGGGGATCTCCATCCTATTTTAAAAAATGTGTTTTCTAGAATTAAAGCTTACTAAAAAACGTGCATGTACTAAATAGCTGTAGTAAAAAAAAAAAAAATTCCTTCTGAATTGTACAAGGGAGGATACAGGAAAACTTGACCAGATGTAGGTTATCAGGAGGACATCGGAGTATGGAGCACGGACAGAGAACAAAACGTACAGAGACAATTTCCTCCAGGCACGTTGAGGTAAAAATAAGAAAAAGAATGCCAAAGAAAAAGGGCACCTGGTGGAACTCAGGAGCGTTAACCACCAGTATTTCCAAGTGAAGCTCAATTGGTCCTCACTCAAATGGCAGGGGCAAAGCGCTCTACCAGGAACAAGGACAGTATATGTCCAGTGAAACTAAAATGGGGGGGGTGGTTGAAAGACTCCTATTTCCGAACATTTAATCTGTGGATCAGAAGGTTTAATGGTCCTTCTGCGGTACAGGACAGATATAGTTAATGTCCATGTTCAACTAAAATGGTGGTCAAAATGACTCTTTCCCAACACTTGTTTAATTTGGGGGTCAGAAGGTTTAATGGTCATACGCGGTTCAGGAAGTATAGTCAATGTCCAGTTCACTAAAATGGTGGGTGAAAGACTCCTTTTTCACGGCCACTTTTTAGAAATCTGTGGAGTCAGACAGGTTTAATACAATAAAAAAAAGAGAACCAAAGACGTCTGGGTGGGATTCCATCCTATTTTAAAAATGTGTTTTCTAGGAATTAAATACTAAAAACTGAATGTGACAAAATAGCTGGTACAAATATTCCCTTGAATTGTTACAAAGGGTAGGTACAGGAAGGACTTGACCAGATGTGGTTATTCAGAGGACATTGGTGTTATGGAAGCACGGTCGGAACAAAGAACAGAGACCATTTCCTCCAGCACGTTGAAGCTAATACAAGAAAAAGCATACACCAAGTAAAAAGGGCCCTGGGTGGAAAACAGGAACGTTCAACCTCCAAGCTCAATTGGTCCGCCACCATACGGAGGGGCAAGCGCTACCCAGATCTTGACATGTGTACTGAGGAGGCTGGAGGTCTTACCTCACACTTCCGCTTACGCACTCTGCTTCAGCACGACTGTTTTCGTTGCTGCGTCATATGAGCATTTTTACAGTGTTAATAGATGACGGGGACGCCACCTGGGCTTTCACCGCACCCACTGAAACTCAAGGCCCTGGAGCTGAACTGCGTGTTAATTAAATGAAAGCGCTACCCTGGGCTATCACCGTACCCACTGTAAGTCCTGGCTGGCAGATGGGACCTCCGTGTTAACAAGATGGTGACGGCAGCACTGGCTCTAACCATTAGGGCCAATCAGGAGAGCTTCAAATTTCTTAAAAAAATCCAGATTTGAAAAAGTGATTTCTGCTGAGGTGAAATAGTTTCAAAAAGGGCTCCAGGGCTGGGACACAAATTGCACAATTTGGAGGCTTAAAATATTTTCTGGGGCTGGAGCTCACTATTGGGGATCGCATCATTTGATCTACAGGGGGTCTGTCCCTAAATCACTGAGAAGGATTTGAGGGAATGAAACCATGAATTGATTGGCTGACTCACTTCAGAAGCCCAGGAGGGCAAATGTCTTCTCAACTAAGAAGTGTTTTGGGGATGATTAGGACATTTTTATATACTTATCGGGTGTGTGCAGACGGAATTAACACATCTAAACGTGTAAAAATACCCTTTAAAAACTGCCAGGGGAGGGGGTATTTTGTGTGTTATCACACTTGAAAAAAAATGAAAATGTTAATAATCGTTAAAACTATAAATAAAAACTTCCTCTAAACTAAATTCTGTAAAACAAATGTAGTTACCCAAAAATATAAAAAATGACAGGTCACTGTACAAAATAGCATAGTGCGACTTTGTGATCTGTGGGTTCAACAGGTTTAGGGGTCATGCTGTGGTACAGGACATGGTATAGTAATGTCAGTTCAAACTAAAATGGTGGTTCAAAAGACTCCTATTTTGGCGGCACTTTTTAAAACCGGGGGTCATGCACGTTTGGGGCTCATGCTGTGGCACCAAGACAGGATAGTCTATTGTCCAGTTCAACTAAAATGGGAGGTTGGGCTTGTTAATGACTCAGTTTTCTTGCACTTTTTAATCTGTGGGTCAGACAGGTTTAATGATCATACTGTGGTACAGAACAGGTATAGTCTATGTCTATTTCAACTAAATTGGTGGGTCAAGGACTCCTTTTTCTGGCACTTTTAATCTGTGGGGTCAGACAGGTTTTGGGGTCATTGCTGCGGTCCAGGGACAGCATAGTCAATGTCACAGTGAAAACTAAAATGGTGGTTCCAAAAGACTCCTTTTTCCAGCACCTTTTTAATCTGGGCGTCATGCAGCAGGTTTGGGGCTCTTCAGCGTGACAGGACAGGATATTCAATGTCCAGTTCAAGTTTAAATGATTGGTTCTAATCATACTGCCTTTGGTCACTTTTTAATTTGTGGGTGTGATGCAGGTTTAAGGGTCAGTGTGGTGCAAGACAGGGAAAGTGAATGGTCTGTGACTTTTTTTCTGGGGTTTTATCAACCAAAGTGTATTGCCTAAGATTGGTAGGCAGTTAATTTTTCCCATTTTTGTTGGGTGGGGTGGGGGGGGGGGGGGGGGGGGGGGGGACTGTTGTGGATGATTAATTCCAGCTCTCTCCAGCCCCCTGTTTGGGTGTAAGGAATGACGGTGTTGTTCCTCTCCCATAGAATTTAACGGTCATCGGCGATAATCTATTATCGGACTATCGGAAATCGTCTTGATAATTGTCGATATCAACTATTGACCCGATGACGATAGTCAATGTAATTGCTCATCACTAGTTATGTTCTCTGGATTGTAAGAGAGGCTATAATTTTGCACCATACATTTTGAATCACCCTGTTTGGCCACATAAACGTGTGCACAAATTAATGGGCCACTGTTGCATACTCATTATTTTCCAAAAATAGACCATCTGCCTATATTCCCACTTTACCACAGTTGGCTTGCCACTATAGCAACAACTCCACATCTGTGGCAAAACATATATTTAAATTTTTCTATATATTTCTCTTATTTCAATGTGATCCTTAGCTGTTTATAAGGTCCATGGTTTACATTCTAGCCATATTAGATAAATCTACTGTAGTTTTGACACCAGCATAGCAAACTAAATGAACAAAATTAGTATTCACACCCTAGTGCTTGAGGAGTCGAATGGTTCCTTTGCTACACAAGAATTAGTCAAAATTGCCAAATTTGTTTTACATCTATCCTAATATTTTCCAAACAATTCTACCAATAAAACTTAACTTTTAATTAGGATCTAGATACAAGTTAAAATCTATAGAACGTTCGGCAGTGACATTGCTATTCTGAAAAGTGACATTGCTCAGGATTACGTCTGAGCTAGGCAATATATCTGCAGTATATAAACCTAGAAAAAGCTGCCTAACACATCTTGTTAAAATATATTAACAATGCCCCTGACCTTTTTTGCCATGACTAGAGTCTTTTGGGGAAAGGGGCAAAAGTCATGAAGACGCTGGTCACACAACAAAACATGTCGGGAGAGGGCATCGTTAATATCTTTTAGTAGACATGTTAGGCTGCTTTTCTAGGGCTATTTACTGCAGATATCCCCTACTTCAGACCATACCTTGAAAATGTCACTGCTGCACAATTTAACTTGTATCTAGATCCTAATTAAAAGTTAAGTTTTAGGTTTATTGTTAGAATTTATTTGGAAAATATTGGGATAGTTGTATGGTATTTTGTTGCCAATGACAATTTTTGACTAATTATTAAATTTTACTAGCCAACTATCTGTGGGTAAAATTCTCTATTGAATTTGCTACATAAAAAGACACCAAAATTATAAAAGAAACAGATTTTGTTTTAGGACCTAGAGGCTTTAAGCTCTACATGCATTCTGTTGAGATTATAGTCCTAGAGAACTGGGAATATGAGACTAAATTGTTGCTTTTTATTGTTCTGTCTAATAGAAAGTGACATTTTAACTTTAGAGTGCTGCTTTGGAATTGTTTTCTTTGTTGACTATTTAAGTAAAGGCACAAATCATACCCACATCCCCGATAATTTCTACATTGGTGCTTGTTTTCCCCAAATTATAATCTAATTATGTTTAAATTTTTACTGGGACCGGTTTATTTTGAAGGTTGAGCTATCCCCAATCAAAAAAATTATTAATGACCCAACTACTATTATCTACTTGTTGTCATGAAAGTATTATTATTGGTCTCCAAAGCTTAGTTCATCCTCTGTAAATCCAGTTGTGGTAAAAGGTATCAAACAGTTCAGATTGTCAGAAAAAGATTTATATTAAAATTTTACTCAAGAGTCCAGGCAGTTTTCGACTCACAACGGGTCAGAATGTGGTGATTAGTATATTTAGATCCAATATAACTACCTGATCCTGTTACAGTGTCATAAGTGCAGGAGGCAAACAAAGGAATAAAAAAAGCTACAATGCTTGAAGGAGTGAAAAAAAATTGCTTACCAGATAATTAATATAATCTTGTTAGAGATAAAGGGGGACATGCATGAACAGGGCTTGTCTGGCATATTTTCAACCCAACATCAGACTCAGGCCCGTTCGCATTACTGAAAAGGCTTTTCGAACACCATTATCAGGCGCATTACAGAACGGAAGTGGCACTTTGTAATGCACCTAATTTTGGGTGATGTGCTGGAGGCGGGGCACACTAGAACTGTACGGAGTTATAGTTTACTTCACTATGGCAATTCTAGACACATTTCTGCTGGAACAGGTAAAGCACTTTCAAAGGGGTTTACCTGAGCCAGAAATGTCCCTACTCCCTGCTCTCTGTCTAATCATGAAAGGATATGGACAGTAACCTTGACATTTGTGTGCATTCAGAGGAGATAAAATATCTTTTCTCTCCTGACCAAGGTAAAATCAAAAGACCAATGTATATAAAGCTAATCTGTGTAAGGAGTGTTTATACCAAAATATTTTATGATAAAACTACTAAACTGGATGGGGAATTTCTCAAAAATTCGATTCGGGATCCCCTGAATTTTCCCAAAAATTTGTTTCGGTCCGAATTGCTTCGGGACGTATCGCGTTAAAAAACAACTATTTCCAGGCTGCACAGAGCCTGCAGGGTGCTGTAGAACGATGTGCCATGCTTAAATATGCAATGGGAGCTTGGTTTGGTCTTCATACAATGTTGTGTTTTAGTATGACACGCAGATGACTGCGCCGCTCTTAGTTTCGCTTCACTTTAAAATTCCCTGGGCACTTAAGAGGGCAAAACTGACCAAAAAAACTGAAGCGGGAATGTATCCTGATAATGTCTTGGCAGCGACAGCTGGAAAAAAACATGCTGAGGGCTCAGGTGGCAACATCAGTGACAGAGTGTGGAGGTGACGGCGGCAGCCACAGCAGCATGAGGTCAGAGAGTGGCACAATGACATTCTGGAGGTGGCAAAAACAGGAGTAGGCTACAAAATGGCACAATGACACAGTGTGTAGGTCATGGCAGCAGCCACAGCAGCAGCATGAGGTCAGGCAGTGGCACAATCACATTCTCGAGGTGGCAAAAACAGACGTAGGCCACAGAGTGGCACAATGACAGAGTGTGGAGGTCACGGCAAAAGCCACACCAGCAGATATGGTCAGGACAGTGGCACAATGACATTCTGGAGGTGGCAAAAGAATAGTAGGCCACAGAGTGGCACAATGACAGAGCGTGGAGGTGACGGCAGCAGCAGCATGAGGTCAGAGAGTGGCACAATGACACACTGTGTAGGTCACAGCAGCAGCCACAGCAGCAGCATGAGGTCAGACAGTGGCACAATGACATTCTGGAGGTGGCAAAAACAGTAGCAGGCCAGAGAGTGGCACCATGACAGAGTGTGGAGGTGGCACCAACAGGAGTAGGCCACAGAGTGGCACAATGAAAGGGTGTGGAGGTAACCGTAGCAGTGACAACAGCAGCAGCAGCATGAGGTCAGACAGTGGCACAATGACAGAGTGTGGATGTCACGGCAGCAGCAGCAGCAGCAGCATGAGGTCATAGAGTGGCACAATGACAGAGTGTAGAGGTGGGTGGCAATACCAGTCCCTGGTAAAGATGGTGGTAGGCAGATGGAGAAACTAGCAGCAGATGTGTGGCATCAGGCGGGTGGCGGCATCAGAATAGTGGCTGAGGCAGGTAGTTTGAACTCAGAATCATTTCTCACTGTTTGGGTGAGGCTGATGTAATCTGACACCTAAGGAATTGGTGTGTGGGAAATCCTGGCCGATCCACGCCTGATTCATCTTGACAAAGGTCAGGTCGTTCCACAATTTCCCGTGGACAAGCGGGTTCGCTTTGGGGGTAACGATGGCCCCCGCCGCACTGAACACCCGCTTTTGATGCCACACTACTGGCCGGGCAGGACAGCT
>JAODAL010063900.1:0-19003 GCA_025379985.1 Phyllomedusa bahiana
CTTTCCTCAGCTCCCCATGTCTCTCAGTCAGCCAGGGAAAGCCTCCGCTTCAGCCTCCCCCGGGTCGCCCGAGTACCCCCACCACCAGAGACCCATTAAAACCCCTTCCCCTTTCCCCCAGTTGATGACTCGCGGCGTACAGCGGCCAGTCTAGCAGCCCGCCTTCGCCCTTCCCGGGTTTGGGAGCAGAAGAAACATTTTAAAACCAAACCATCCCAAAGCCAAAAGCCTGAATGTGGGAATTGCCAGGTTTTTGGCCCTTTGGGGAAATTTTTTGCCTTTCCGTCTAGTTGACACAGATGGGTTCCGCCCTCGGCCCTTGCCTGCCCCAAAATATTAGATGCCAAGCGGGCCATTTCTTTGCCAGAAAACCGTCCCTGCCCCGGGCCCACCACGTTCATCAAAAATTTTCAAGCCGTTGTCTGCATCTGGGGCCGGAAAGTCCATTGACCCCCGACCAGGACTAGTAAGCACGGCCCAAAGGCCGCTTTTTATTTTTGGAAAGCTCACTGGGTGAGCGGGGTGGGTCTCGGTGTGGGGTGGCTCTCACTGGGCGCACGCCTTCAAAAACCGCGGGGAGGGTCGGGGCCTTTTTCCCCCAAGGTCCCTGGTGGCAAAAGTGCCCAAGAAACCGGGCCGTGTTGAAATAAAGAGCAAAAAATTTAACACCAGCGGAATTAGTAAAAAGAAATGTGTTTGCTTAAAAATTTAGTCATCCCCAGGGGTACACGACCCCAACCGGTTTCAGGCATAAGCCCTTGATCACGGGCAAGGGCTATCAAGGGCTATTACCTGAAACGCTTGGGCGTCATGTACCCCCTGGGGATGATAATAAAACCAGCACATTGCTTGTACTAATTCCGCTGGGTTCAGTTTCTTTGCTCTTTATGGTTGGACCCCCCCGGTCCTAACACCGGGTTTTAAAGGGGTGCGCGCTCACATTCACTGGAGCACAGGTGCATTGGAAGACATTCAGAAGTGGTGGAGCCAACTTTTTCTAGGTTTTGTTTATGCGGTTGAAATTTAAACGTCTTTGGGGACCGCCAACACAGGTCAGGAGCGTGGGGCTCTCCGCAACGAGACCGAGCGCTGGTGGGAGACAAAACCTTGTGCCAGGGAAGGTGGTATGCGATAACGGGGCAAATTGCTGCCGCCCTTAAGATCGGGAGGCTGGAGCACATCCCTTGCCCGGCACATGTCTGAACGTTTCGCCCAAAATTTCAAAAAGATCTCCCCGGGTCTGGACTCCCCTCTGAAGAGGGCTTGAGGTTGAGTTCGCATTTCCCACCGTTCGCACCCTGTTTTAAACCGCCTGGCTGCGTTGCAGCGTCGGCTGGGCCCTCCCCGAAAACCCGTCTCATGTTGACGGGGCCCAACATGAGGGAAAACCCAAACCCCCCCACTTTGCTCCGCAAATTGTGGAAAGGACCCCAATGCCATTCCAGTAAACCGAAGGGGAACATGGCCTGAAAAAGCAGCGGTGGGCCCCTGGGGGTGTTTGAGCACCGAGAGTGGAGGCGGGTTGAAAGAGCTCTGGCCCCATCCTTGCCAGTTTTGAAAGAACCTCCAAAAGGTCGTGGGGGACTTTTCCCCTTGCCCAGCATGGGGCTTTTGTGGTAAATCGTAGTTCTGGAACGATGTTGGACACTCTGAAGCAACGGCCCCCGCCAGCGACGGGGGAGGAGAGGGGACACGGGATGGGACAGGGAAGGCCTTTTTTTCTCCGGGGAATCCAAAAGGCCCCCGACATTTTCCCCAATTTTATCGGTCTTTTTTTAGGCAGTGGTTCGGGGCCCAAAGGGTAGTGCAAGGCAAAGCATCAGCTCCCGGGGCATCATCTCAGGCAAGTCAGGGCTGTGTTGCGCTGTCCCTGGGGGAAGCGGGGGAGGGGGGTTTTCCTGGACACCGACCGAAAACCGTTGTCCCGCCTTGGGGAAAAGGGAAAATGGCGCGAATTTGAGGCGGGGGAGGAAGATGAGGAAGATAAAAGTTTGCGGGGGGGGGGGGGGGGGGGGGGGGGGGGGGGGGGCCCCCTCGCCCCAAAGGGGTTTGGGAAAAATAAAAAGCTCCATCTCTCACATGAGTGGTTTTGGATGCTCCATTTCCTCCAACATTTTCCCCTCGCTTTAAAAGGCCATAAAAATTGGGAAAAAAAACATTTTACTGGGGGGCCACCCTCCTGGATCCCCGGTACAAAACAAAATCAGCACTTTCCCTTTCCACCCCCCCAAATAGAGGAAATAAAAAATCGGGAAAATTGAGCCCTTGTGATTACCCAACTGGGACATCTGTTGCGCGGGCTTCCGTTCCTAAAATGTAAAGGGTTTGGAAACAAATCGCGACGTGAAAAGCATTAAGTGCCGGGTTTTGCCTAGCGGCGGAAAGGGGGGCAAGGTGGCAGAACCCTAATGGGTGACCTTTTGGAATTTTTATTTACCCCCTTCCCCAAACCCCAGGGGAATGCAGGGAAACACATCCAACACACAGAGCCCACTTAAAAACAGGGTGCACGACAAAACTGCGTCTCAACCCCGTGTTTTTGTAGTGTTCCGGCCCCAAATTTAACTTCGGGGAACCCCAAAATGGACGAAGGGCCCCGAGCTCGCTCCCCACGCCAAGAGGTGTTGCCCTTTCCCCCGGGCGGGCCAGCGCCCATACTGAAAACCTTCAGAAACATTTTGGGGGGGAGTCTTTTACATACAAACGCACCCGGCTTTCCCCCGATAATGTGGATCTTTGGGACTTTCTCAAGATAAATCGGGGAAAGGGATCTCTGATGATGTTGGGGCCCCCAATTTTGCCGGGGTTCACCGTTTATTTCCCGGTCTACTTCAAAACCCCTCTTCAAACGGGAAATGGTCCTTTTTAAAAATTTTTTTTAAAAATTTATCATTTTTTTACTGAAAATTTTTATTCTCATTTCCCCCAACAGTTCATTTTACGGGTTTTTGGGCTGTAAAGGAGACTGAAAAAGACAGAAAGGTTTCATGAAACCCCGTTTAAAATTTACCCCATTTTATCTTTAGAAGTGTTCGCTTTGTAAAAGGGTTTTTGGGGCCCATTTGCTGTGTAAAATAAAGCTATAATCAAGGCCCTTTTGGAACAGAAAGGGTGGCTTCTAAGTGGCATTTCTCCATCACAATTTTTTTTTTTTTAGTGGCTGAAAAAGGTCTTTTTTTTTTTTAATTTTTGGGGGTAAAGTTCCCTGTGAGAAAACCAGCTATTTTAATGGTCCTTTGGAACAAAAAAGGGTGGCTTCTAAGTGGCTTTTCCCCCATCAAAATTTTTAAAAATTTGGGCCTGAGAAGTCATTTTTTTAATTTTTTTGGGGTAAAGTCGTGTGAAATACAGTTTTAATTCAGGGGCCCTTTTTGGGGGGGAACAGAAATGGGGCTTTTAATTTGGCATTTTTGCCTCAAAATTTTTAAAACAGGGGTGGGAAGTCATTTTTAATTTTTTTTTGGGGTCATTTGCTTGAGATACAACAATAATCATGGCCCTTTGGGAAACAGAAAAGTGGGCCTTTTGGGGAGGGGAAAATTTTTTCCTTCACAATTTTTAACAGTGGCTGAGAAGTAATTTTTATAATTTTTTTTGGGGCATGCTGCCTTTTAATGGGAGCAATACTAAAAGGTCCTTTTTATTAAAAAAAATTTGTTTTTTAATAGACATTTGTTCTTAAAAATTGTCAAAAGTGGCTCATGGGTCATGTTTTGAAATTTTTTTGGGGTTTTTTGCGGGGAAATGCAGCTAGACTTTCAGGTTTCCCATTGTAAAAAAAGTGGTTTTTGACAGACATTTGTTTTTTTCACAAATTTTCAAGAAGGGGGCCCCAAGGGTGATTTGGGGCTTTCAGAAAAAGGAAAGGGAGGACCCCTGTTAAAGGGCCATATTGCAAAAAAGACTTTTTTTTGCAAGATCATTAACATAGCTACAAAACCCCCCTATTTAGGGCAACCCCTTTTTAAAACAATTTTAAAAAAAGGGAAAAAAAGACTTTTGGGGGGATTCCATCCTATTTTTAAAAATTTGTTTTCTTGAATTTTTAAAATACTAAAAAACTTGCATTTAAAAATTCCCGGTAAAAAAAAAAAAAAAAAAAAAAAAAAAAATTTTCCTTTAAAAACACAAGGGAGGTACAGGAAGCTTGACCAATGTAGCTTATTCAAAGGACATGGGTGGTTTGGGGGCACGGACAGAGAACAAAAAACAGAGACAATTTCCTCAACACGATAAGGAAAATGAAAAAAGAAGGCCCAAAAAAAAGGAACACCGGGTGGGAAAAGGAAACGTTAAAACCCCCCTTTTTTCAAATGAAGGGTTAATTGGTCCCCCTATAAAGGAGGGGCAACGGGTAACGGTCTTTTACTTTGTATGAGGAAGGTGGGGGGTTTACCTCAAAAATTCCGCTTCGCACTCTGCTTCAGCCGACTGTTTTCGTTGGGTGCGTCAAAAAGGGGAATTTTTTCCGTGTTAATAGATTTATGGAAGTCCGCCTGGGGGTCTCAACCCGGGTTTCCCCTTGTTTTAAATCTGGCCCCGGCAGCTGGGGTCTCCGTGTTTTTAGATTGGGTGACTGGGAGCAATGGCTTCACCCTTAGGGGGGAATCGGGGGAGCTTCAAAAATTTTTCTAAAAAATCAGATTTGAAAAAGGTGATTTTTGTGGGTTAAGTAGTGTCAAAAAAAAGGGTCCAGGGCCCGGACAACAAATTTTCCCAAATTTTAGGGTTAAAATTTTCTGGGGTTAGTCACTATTTGGGTCGCATCATTTGATCTCCAGGGGTTTTTTTTGGGCCCAAAACATGAAGAAGGATTTGGGGGAAAAAGGGAAAACCCTTGAATTGATTTGTTGAATCACTTTCAGAAAACCAGGAGGGCAAATTTTTTTTCAACTAAGAAAGGGTTTTTTGGAAAAGATTTTGGACATTTTTTATTACTTATGGGGTTTTGGGGGGAAAGAATTAAAACATTAAAACATGTAAAAAATACCTTTAAAAACTCTGGGACCGGGGGTATTTGTAGTTTTCACACTTTAAAAAAAAGCAAAATAAAAAATGAAAAATATAAATAAAAAATTCCCTAAATTTGAAAAAAAATGTCAGTTACCAAAAAATATACTAAAGGGCCGTACTTTTTAAAAATAGCATAGTTCCAAATTTGGGATTTTGTGGGTCAAACAGGGTTTTGGGGTCATTCTGCGGTTCGGACAGATATAGCAATGTCCAGTGAAATAAAATGGTGTTGTTTGACTCTTTTTTGGCATTTTTTAAAACTGGGGGGCCATTTAGGGGTTTTGGGGGTTTATGCTGGGGCTCGGACAGGGGGTAGTTTTATGTCCAGTGAAAAAAAAATGGTGGTTCATAGGGGCTTCTTTTTCCGGCCAAATTTTTAAATCTGTTTGGGTTTAGACAGGGTTGATGGTCTTACTGTGGCCCCGGACAGGTATAGTCAATGTCCAGTTTTAACTAAAATGGTGGTTGAGAGACTCCTATTTCCGCACTTTTTTAATCTGTGGGGCAGACAGTTTTAAAATGGCTACGCGGTACAGGGGCAGATATATTTAAAGTCCCTTTCACCAAAAAAGGTGGGGTTTAAAGACCCTTTTTTTTTCCCGCACTTTTTAATCTGGGTCAACAGTTTAATGGGCATTTTTTCGGTAACAGGAGGGAAAATTTAATGTCCATGAAACAAAAAAAGGTGGGTTAAAAAACTCTTTTTTTTCCCGGGACTTTTTTAAATCTGGGGGTCTCGGTTTTTGGGGGTCATGCTGTGGCTCAGGGGCAGGGATAGTCATGTCCCGTGAAACTAAAAAGGGGGTGGAAAGACTCCTTTTTCGGACTTTTTTTAAACTGTGGTCAACAGGGTTTTTATGGCAACGGGTCCAAGACAGGCATATCAATGTCCCAATTTTAACTAAAATGGGGGGTTGAAAAAAACTCCTTTTTCCGGGACTTTTTTAATCTGTGGGCAGACAGGTTAATGGGCTTCTGCGGCAGGACAATATAGTAATGTCCAGTGAAACTAAAAAGGGGGTTGAAAGACTTCCCTTTTTTTGCACTTTTTTAAACTGTGGGTCAACAGGTTTAATGGGGCATACTGCGGGACAGGACAGATATAGTTAATTCCATTTTTACCTAAAATGGTGGTTAAAGACCCTTTTTCCGGCACTTTTTAATCTGGGGGGCAGACAGGGTTTTTTGGGCCCTTCTGCGGTACAGGATGGATAAGTCAAAGTTCCATTCAACTAAAATGGTGTTTTAAAGACTCCTTTTTTCCGGCATTTTTAAAAACTGGGGGCATGCAGGTTTGGGGGTCATGCTGTGTTTCCCGGGCAGGGATATTCAAAGTCCTTCAAGTAAAATGATGGTTCAAAATCATTCCCTTCTGGCAATTTGTGGTGATCAGTAAAGGGTCATGCTGGTTTCAAAACGGGATAGGAATGGGTCTGTAGTTTTTTTTTGTGGGTTTTATAACCTAAGTGTGTTGGCCTAAGATCGTAGCACGTATCCATTTGACTGTTGTGGATGTAAATTCCAACAGCTTCTTCTCTCTCCACGCCCTGATTTTGAAGTGTAAGAAATGAAGGTGTTGGTTGCTCTATTCCCATAGACATTAATGGGTGAATTCGGCGATAATCTATTATCGTGACTATCGGAAAATCTCTTGATACTTGCCGATATCGACTATCGACCCGATGACGATAGTCAACGTAATCGCTCATCACAAAGGGCCCCTAAAACATTGATTTGGTTATTTTTAACCCCATTTTTGTAACCATTTTTAAAAGTAGCTGGGTCTTGTCTTTTTTGGAGACCCATTTCCCCCAAAAGTTTTTACAGTGGGGCCAAAAAGATTGGCACCCCGCAATTCTGTCAGATAAACTCTTTTTTTTTTCCTAAAAAATGTTTGCAATCACAAATTCTTGGTATTATTATCTTCATTTAAAAATTTGTTTTAAAGGAAAACCACAAAAAGAATTTTCATAAAAAAGCCAAATTGGAAAAAATTTTTCCACACCAAACATAAAAAAGGGGGTGGACAAAAGTTTTTGTCACTTTTTAAAAAAATCAGTATGCGTCCCAAATTTGTGTCATTAAACAGAACCTTTTAACTTACCTGGGCACCAACAGGTTTTGCAATAATAAATCACACTTGCAGCCAGTTGACAGGATTAAAATTGACTCAATCTCTTTTTCCTGTGTCAATGTGTTGTACCACATTGAGCAGGGGAAAAAGGAGAAAAACCAAAGAACTGTCTGGGGATTTGAAATCCAAATTGGGGGAAGCAGAGCAATCTCAAGGCTAAAATCCATCCCAAAGACCTAAAATTTTTGTTCCTGTGTCTACTGTGCACAGGGTCATAAAGAAGGTAAAGCTCATTGCACTGGGCAAAACCCCCTAATGTGGACGGAAAAGAAAAATTTACGAGAGATTTCATCCAAACAAGTTCAAGCTGCCCTGCAGTCCGAGGGTACAATAGTGTCAATCCATACTATCCGTCCTCTGAATAAAAGGGACTGTAGGTAGGATACCAGGGAAGACCCACTTCTTAGCCCGAGACGTAAAAAAGCCAGGTGGAGTTTGCCCAAACTTACCTAAGCCTAAAACTTTTGGAAAATGTTCTCTGGTCAAATGAAAAAAGTAGAGCTTTTGGGGAAAAAGGGCATCAACATACGTTAACAGGGGAAAAAAAAGGGCATTCAAAGAAAAGAACACGGTCCCTACAGTCAAACAGGCGGGGTTTTCCCTGATGTTTTTGAGGTTGCTTTGCTGCCCTTGCACTGGGGCTGCTTAAACCCGTGTGCATGGCCTTATGAATCTGAAGACTTCCAAAAAAATTTTGCAGTATAATGTAGGGCCCAGTGGAAAGCGGGTCCCCCCTAAAGGGGTTTGGGGGCCCTTCCACAGACAATGACCCAAAACCATTTCAAAAAGCACTAAAAAGGGTTTGAGAAAAAGCACTGGAGACTTCAAAAGGGGCCCACAATGATCCAACCTGAATCCCATAGAACACCTGTGAGAGATCTCAAAATGGCAGTTTTGGAGAAGGCCCCCTTTTAAAAAATCAGGGGAAATGGGGCAGTTTTTCCAAAGAAGAATGGTCTAAAATTCCAGAAGCATTGTAAGAAACTCATTTAGGGGTTTCCGAAGCGGTTGTTCGCAGTTATTTTTTGGCTAAAAGGTGTGCTACCCAGTATTTGGCGAGGGTGCCAAACTTTTTTCCGACCCATTTTTTTAAGTTTTGGGGAAATGACAATGATTTATTCTGTTTTTTGTTTTTTTTTTTAATCAACAAAATAAATAATATATTAATAAAACCCAAAAATTTGTGATTGCAATCATTTTCAAGAAGAAACTGAGTATTATCTGACAGAATTGCAGGGGTGCCAATACTTTTGGCCACCACTGTAACTTCCTGGCTCATGTCTTGAGATGTTGCTTCAGTATTGCCACATAATCTTCTTTCCTCATGATGCCATCTACTTTGTGAAGTGCACCAGTCCCTCCTGCAGCAAAACAACCCCACAACACAATGTTTCCACCCCCATGTTTCACAGTTGGGATGGTATTCTTAGGCTTCCAAGGTTCTCCCTTTTTCCTCCAAATATACCAATGACTATTATGGCCAAACAGTTTCGTCAGACCACATGACATGTTTCCAAAAATGTAGATCTGTTCCTGTGTGCATTTGCAAACATTGATCTGGCTTTTATATGTTTCTTTTGGAGTAATGGCTTCTTCCTGGCAGAGTGGCCTTTCAGCCCATATTGATGCAGTACTCATTTAACTGTGGATAATGACACAATCTTAACTACTTCCACCAGCATCTTCACAAGGTCTTTTGCTTTTTTCTTGGGTTGATATGCACATGACAGACCAAAGCATGTTCATCTCTGAGACACAGAACCCGTCTTCTTCCTGAGCAGTAGGTTGGCTGGACATTCCCATTTTGTTTGTACTCGGGTATAATTGTCTATACAGTTAAATCAGCTACCTTTGGGTATCTGAAAATTACACCCAAGATTGATCCAGACTTTTGCAAGTCCACAACTATCTTCCTGATATCTTGGCTGATTTCTTTAGACTTTCCCATGATTTTACACACAGAAGCAGGGTGTTTCTGGTGTGCTTTAAAAAAAATCCACAGCTGTGTCTCTGGTTAACTCAGATGTTGCCAATAAACCTATCAAAAGCTTCAAAAGAGATGCAATCATCAAATTGGCAGTCCAAAATTGTTTAAAGGCATAGTAATCCTAATGTATGTAAACTTTTGGCTTTGAGGAAAGTAATAAAAATGGCTTAAAACATTCTCTTTCTATCTCATTATTCTGGCATTTAGCAAATATAAATAATTTTGGTTACTAATTGACCTAAAACGGGTAAGGTTTATTCTGATTTCATGTCAGATAGTGAGAAAAACATGCATGTGTGTCTTTTTATATAGGCATGTAAACTTGCGGGTTTTTCAACTGTTTTATGGTGTATTTCTAAAACACTCAAATTGTAAACAAAATTTTAAATCAATTTTTCAAAGAAGAAATTTTCCCCCTTTGCCATTGTAAATTTGGCACTTTTTTTTAACGCCATAAGTTTATCAAGTTGCTAAACGGGGGACATGTAAAACACCTTTAAAGGAAAAGTTCCCAGGGAAACCGGACAAAAAACCGGCTGGAAACCTCCCCCTTTTTTGGGGGCCCAAAACCCGCGGTCACGATGACGGAGAAAAGCCCTCCCCCCTAAAAAATTTTGGGTTTTTGAAACAGTTTCTGTCCCGGAAAGGGGGGAACGGAAGTTTGGGGGCTAGCACAATTTTTTGGCGGGGGGGACCGGGGTGGGGAAAAAAACCCCCGGGAAGGGAAACCCCCTTTGCGGGTGGGGGACGGCTCCCACCGGTTTTTCCAAGAGCACCTTTTGTGCTCTTTTTTTCGTTTTGGTTTTTTTCAGGCGGTCTGAAAAAACCCGCAAACCCTTAAAAAAAAACCGGGGCCCAAAAACCCCATGCAGTGGGGGAATCCCCTTTAAAGGGGACCCGGGGACATTTTTTTCCCTTTTGGGAAATTTTTTGAAAAATTCCCCTTTTTAAAAAATCGAAAGGGAAAATTTTTTGTTCTTGTATAGGCCCCAACAAAAAAAGATCTCATATTTTTTTACCTGTAAATATTTGGGGGTTGGGGTCCTCTCTAAAAAGGGGTTTTTTTTTGGAAAAAAAATTTTTTGTTTTTTGAGGTTAGCGGGCCAAACAAAAAAGTAATTTTTTTTTTAAAAGGCCTTTCTACTTTTTAAAGAAATGTGTAAAAAAACTTTCATAAAACCCATTTTTCCCTTTCGTAGCACCTTCAAATTTCAAAACCCCCAATTCACGTTTCATCAACCAACCAAATCATATTATTTTTAACAAGAATGAACATATGTTCCATACATTTATTTATTATGTATATAACCCCCAAAATAAAAAAAATTGGAATTGCTTATTATCAAAGGGATTTAAAAAGGGCAATTGGGATCAGGAAAAGGATATGAGAATATAAAATCTGCAACACCAATGCACGTTTGTTCTAAAATTATTTCAGTAAAAATTAATACAAATAAAGTGGCACTTCCATCATAATTCATATCATTATTTAAATTTTTTTGGGTTTTTTCAGGGGCAATGTTTAAAAGGGGGGTTTTTTCCTATCAAACAAAAAAACCTTTTTTAAATATTTATTTGGGGGGGATATAAGTATCATAAGAGGATTTCATGTGCTTGGAGAGTTGATGCAATGATAATTTTTCTCTCTGAAGGATTTCATGTGATTATGTGCGTATTACATGGTGTCCATTTCATCTGAATTAGTGTTACATGAAACTACAGGGGAAATATAAAGCTATATATTTCAGCTTAACCCCCTCGAAGTAAAGCATTAAATAAGCATATTTAAGTTATTTAGAAAGGGAAAAGGGGGGTCCCGAAAAATTTGAAAAAAATTTAAACATATAAAAAAGCTTAAGCTACAATTTTTGGGGCCCCCTTTTAAAACCCTAATGTGTCCCTTTATATGCTTCTTCTTATCCAAATGATTCTCAAACAGTTTTTCTTTCATGATACATTGTACTTTATACTAGTGGTGTGAATCAACTAAACTTTAGAAATAACTGGTAAAATTTGCCATTTGATTTTTTTTTTCTGCTTATAAAACAGAAAAAATTTCCAAACCCCACAAAATAGTTAATAATAAATGTTTATGATGTGTCTAATGTAAATTGGCATTAGTTGTTAATATTTAAAGAAAATTTTCAATATACTTTTTTAGGGACCAGTTCAGTTCTGAAGCAGCTGTAAGAGCTCTGTATGTTAGAAACCCCCATAAAATAAACCCGCTTTTTAAAAAATGGCCCTCCTCAAAATTTTTCCCAAATTTTCAAATTTAAAGGAAAAAATACATTAAGGAAAAAAGGGATGAATTTTTGCACCCGGGGGATCAATTTTTTTTTGGTTTCACATTAGTTGTGTAGAATGCCCCGAATTTAAGCCCCGTTCTACTGCGGGATAATTAATCCTTTTCTAGCCCCCAAAAATGAAACTCAGCCGGGGAACCTTATTAACTTGGTGTGCCTGTTCTAAATGTTTTGCTTCTAGTTTTGCCTTCCTCCAGTCATAAATGAATAGAATCATATAGTAGTGATGAGACACGCCTCCAGAACGCCTCCCGAACTCAGGCACATTACAAAGTTCCGTGAACGCCCAAAAATGCGCCGGTTTTGAGTGCTTTTGATTTTAAATCTAGAAAAAAGGCGGCCTTTTTAGGGTGAAAGATACCAAAATAGGTGCAGCCCGTCATACAGGGCCTATGTGTTTTAGAGGAATTATAGAAAAGAAGAGGTAAAATTTTAAAATGTTGTTTTTAAAAAAAAATTTTTCTGAGCATTTCATTTTTTTGCAGGGGAAACTAAGAAAAATCTTTAGGTTTTACAAAGAAGGATGAATAAAATACACAAAATTATAGTCAAGCTAAAAAAAAAGGGATCCTTCCATTTTACCCCTTAAAGTAATAAAACGTCACTTTTATTATAAATAACTTAAAAGAAATTCTGCAAGAAAAAATAAGAATAGCTAGCTTCTAAAGCATTAAAGCAACTATAGCTGTCTTATATGTAGCAACCTGTCCGGTGCCTAATTGCGCAGTAACACCCACTATCTACCACACACTATTCCCCAAAGGACAGCCCCAAAAAAAAATAAAAAAAAGAAAAACATCGGGCCAAAACATAACACTAGAAAAAATCAGCAGAACAATTAAACATAAAAAGAGCAAGCCTCCCCGACATTTTTTTCAACCGTAAAAGGGGGAAAAGCATCCTCGGGGGAAACGGGGAAAACCTAGCCTCCCCGAAACCCCCAAACACTGCCATTAAAGGGGGGTTGGGGTCCCTTTTTAACAAGTTTTCGGGCCTACCCTCAGTGGGGCCTGGCATTTTAAAATTAAAGGGGTTTTGCTTCTTTCTGCTTTTTCCCTTCCTTCCTTTTCCCCCCTCCCCCAGAAACAAAAGAAAGCCCCCCCGTCCTCCTTAACCCCTATAAAAAGCAGGGGGGGGGGCGGGGGGGTTTTTCCCTGCCCAAGTTAACCCGTGTGTTTTGCCACCTGGGTTTTTCTGCTGCAGGCTGCAAAAATCAGCTGAAATTAGGGCTAATCATAGTTTTGGAGGAATGGAAACCCGGGGAATTTGCTAATACCCGAGCGGGGGGATGTAAGTGTTTCCTATACCCCCTGCTATAGCAAACATTTTTTGTCCACATCTCCACAACAACAAAAACCGTACCCAAAAACAGAAAAACAGGGAGGGTGGGAAATTTTTACTATAACTCAGGATGTGTCACTAGTAAAAAACAGAAACATGAAGCGTTCACATGTTCCCCCTGACTTTTCTAATTTGTAAAAAGTACAGCCCCCTCAGTACAAAAAGTCAATACCTTGGGGAAGCGGTTCCCCTCCCTATGAGTGTGGACCAAATTTAGCTTTTACTTGGAAATACTTTTGGGGGTTTAACGCTCCTGTTTTCCCCCAGGGGCCCTTTATCCTTGGAATTTTTTTTCTCATTTTTTCTCAATTTTGCTGGGGGAAATGGTCCCCTGTAAATTTGTTCTCTGTCCGTGCTCCATACTCCAAAGCCTCTGAATAACCTACAATCGGGTTTAAGTTTTTCCCCCCTTAAACCTCCCCCTTTTACCCAAATTCAGAGGAAATTTTTTTCAACCCGCAATTTGTACATGCAAGTTTTTTAATACTTTAATTTCCCAGAAAACACATTTTTTTAAAATCAAAGGAATCCCCACCATTTTCTTTTTTTTCTCTTTTTTTAATTGTATTAAAAAGGGGTTTCCCCCAATAAAAGGGAAAGGGTAGCTAAAAGGTTTAAAAGACCCGCAAAAACAAGTTATTTTTTGCAATATGTTCCATTAACAGTGTCCCTACCAATTTCCCGTTTTTTTGACAGCACCATAAACCCCGAGCCACTCTTTTAAAACCAATTTTGAAGAACAAATGTCTGTTAGAAACAACATTTTTTTTGAATAGGACCTGTTTGTAAGCTGCATTTTTACAGCAAAATTTCCTCCCAAAAATTCAAAGCAAAGACCCTTGACCCCTTTGGGACAATTTGGGAAAAACAAATGTCTGTTAGAAAACAACATTTTTAAAAAAGGACCTTTGTATAGCTGCATTTTCACCCGCAAAAAAGGCCCCCCCAAAAAATTTAAAACATGACCCATGAAACCACTTTTTGACAATTGGGGAAGAACAAATGTCCCATTAGAAACAACCCTTTTTTTTGAATGGACCTGTAGTATTGCGCATTTCAAAGCAGCATTTTTCCCAAAAAAAATTTTTAAAAATGACTTCTCCCGCCACTGTTAAAAAAATTTTGAAAAGGGGAAATGCCACTTAAAAAGCCCCATTTTCCGGGTTCCCAAAGGAAACCCTGAAATTTTTTGCTGGGGATCCACAGCAACATGACCCCAAAAAATTAAAATATGAACCCTTTTCCCGGCCCCTGTTAAAAAAAATTTTGAGGGAGAAATGCCCCTTTTGAAAACCCCCATTTCTGTTTTCCCAAAAGGGCCATGATTAAAAAGCTTTAAACTCACGGCCCAAAAATGACCCCAAAAAAATTTTAAAAAATTACATCTCAGCCACTGTTTTAAAATTTTTTGAAGGGGAAAATTTTACTTAAAAACCCCATTTTTTGTTCCAAAAGGGCCCCTGATTATTGCTGTAATTTTCCCCAGCAAACAGGAAACCCCAAAAAATTAAAAAATATGAAATTCTCAAACCCCCTGTTTTTTAAAAATTGTGGGGGGCCAAAAAATGGAAACCCCAAAAACCCTTGACAATGTGGGAAAAAATTTTCCAAAAGATGAAGTGATAAATGGAATATGGTTTTTGGGCATGAAAACCCTTTGGGGTCTTTTTAAAATCTCCTCACAGGAAAAAAAAAAAATAGCAAAAGGGGAAATGTTTGGGGAAATTTTAGAATAAAAAATTTCAGTAAGAAAAAAATCATTTTAAAAAAAAAATTTTTCAAAAAGGACCATTTCTGTTTTGGGGAGGAAAAGGGGAAGTAGACCAGCAAATAATCGGGGACCTTTGGGCAATTTGGGGCCACAAAAATCTCAGAATCCATGCCCGATTCACTTGATGAAAGGGGCAAAAAAAAAAAGATTTCCCCATTAACTGGGAAAATCGGATAAAGTTTTTTTCTTTAAAGGGCTCCCCCCACTGTGGGTGAAAATTCCCGCTCAGATATGACGCTGGCTTTCTGGGCAGGAAAAACCCCTCAAAAAGGGGTTGGGGAGCGAGCTCCCGGGGCCTTTCCCCCATTTTGGATACCCAGGGAAATCTATTGGGTCCGGGAAAAACAATTTCCAAAAAAATTTGGTGGTTTTAGGACGCGATTTGTCGTGCCAAAACCCGTCTTAAGCTGGTCTCCCGTGGTTGGATGTGTGCCCTGCATTGCATGCGTTGGGGAGGGGGTAAAATAAAGATTGGGAGAGGTTCCCAAACCCCTTAAAGGGTTTTTGCCCACCTTTTTTCCCGCTACTTTTTAGCTGGCCGCCCACGGATACTTAAACACTCTACCCCGGGTGTCACCCTCGCTGATGGGGTTTTCCACTTGGGCCGTTTTGAAGGAACTTTAAAGCAAAAGCCAACAAAAATTTTCTCCCCGTTTTAATTTAATCCCGCAAGGTTTTCCATTTCCTGCATTTTTTAAATCCTTTTTTGGGGGGGTGGGAAAAAAAAGTGCTGGGGTTTTGTTTTGTAAACCGCGGATCCAGGAAAGGGGGGGCCACCCCTAACTGTTTTTTCATTTTGATTGGGCCCCCAAAGCGAGGGTCAATTTTTGGGGGGAAATGGAGCAAAACCAAGCACCATGTGAGAGATGGGAAACCTTTTAACCCCAAACCTTTTGGGTTTTTTAAAGGGGGGAAATTAAACAAACAGAACTTCCTCATCTGCCAACCCCCAAAACCCCCCAGCCAACCTCTTTCCAAGGGAGGGGCTCGGTGGGCCCAGGAAATACCTTTCCCCCCTCCTCCCCCTCCTCCTCCCCTTTTCCCCCGGCCCCAGCTTTAACACAAACCCTGAATTGCCCCCAGATGGGTGCACCCTGAGAGCTTGGGGGCCGCCTTTCACTAGCCCCTGGAACCCTGAAAACCCCTTTCCTAAAGAAGAAACCCATAAAATTGAGAAAATGGTTTGGGCCCTTTTGGAATTTTTAACCCGGGGAGAAAAGGCTCCGGTGTCTGCATCTGTGTCCGGGGGGGCCTCCCCCTCCTTCCCGCTGGCGGGGCCTGATGTTTCAAAAAGTGTCCAACGATCGTTCCAAAAACTAAGAAACAAACCCCCAAAGCTCAAAGCTGACAAGGGCAACCCCCCACTGACCATTTTTGGGGGCTTTTCTTTTAAAAAATGGGGAAATGGTGCAGAGCTCTTCCAAACCCGGGCCCCCCCCTCGGTGGGTCAACACCCCGCCGGGGGTCCGCACCGGGTGCTTGCAGGCCAGTGTCCACTTTCGTAAACCCCCGGGGTAATGGGATTGCGCTGCTTCCCCACAATCGCTGGGGGCATGGGGAGGGTGGAAAAACCCCCGGGGTGTTTTTCCACGTCCCAACCCAAAGAGAAGGTTTTACCCGGGGAAAGGGCCCCCTGACGCGCCAAAAGCAGCCCGGGGGGAAAAGAAGCAAAGGGGCCGCCCCGGGCGGAAGGGGCAACTCCAGACCTTTGAACCTTTTCAGCAGGCAGTCCAGAACCCGGGGAGCTCCTTTTTGAAAAAATTTTTGGGACGACAAGGTTTTATGACTTTTGCCAGGCAAGGGGGTGTGCTTTTAGCCTACCCATCTTAAGGGGGGCCAGCAAAATTTCGCCCGTTAAACCCCCACACCCCCCCTTTCCTTGGGGACAAGGGTTCTTGGGTTTCACCCATCCAGGGGGGGGGGCTTTGGTTCCCCCCGGGTTCGGAAAAGCCGTCCACAGCTCCTGACCCTTGGTTTTGGGGGACGGGCCCCCCCCAAGGAAAATTAATTTTCAAACAAAGGCCCCGGTGTCCCCCTGGGCACGTGAAAGCCACCCCAAAAAACCCTTGGGGGGAAAAAAGGGGCCCCGGGACCCCTCCCCCCGGGGGTTTTGAAGAGCGGGGGCCCTCGAGCCTTTAAAAAAAACCCCAAACCCTCCCCCCCCAGAGCCCTCCACCCAGCTCACCCCCCGTGGGGCTGACCGGGGATATAGCGGCCTTGGCCTGCTTACCCAGTCCAAAGTGTCGGGGGTGAGGGTGACTTTTTCCCCCGGGCACAAAATGCAAAACAACCCCCCCGCTTGAAATTTTAGAATGACACGTGGCTTTTCCAGGGGGGGGGAAAAGCTTTTTTTGGCAAAAAAAATGCCCGCTCCGCATCTGGGGAAATTGGGGGCAGGCCCAAAGGGCCCCGGAAAGGGGGCGGTAACCCATCTGTGTCCACCAGACGGAAAGCAACATTTCCAAGGCCAAAAGCCTGGCAATGCCGACATTCAGGCTTTTTGGCTTTGGGATGGTTTGGGTTAAAGTGTTTCTTCTGCCCCAAACCTGAAGACAGAAGGCTGGCTGCTGGGACTGGCCGCTTTTACGGCGTGCAGGTCGTCATACTGGCGGAAGGAGAAGGGGTGGGGAGGGGTCTCTGGGGGTGCGGGTGGTAGTCGGGCGAGGGGGGAGGCTGAAGCGGAGCTTAAATCCCTGATCATGACTCTGAGAGACATGGGCAGCTGGGGAACGCTTGTGGGTGGCGGGAGGAGGCGGAGACAGAGGGGTGTGACAGTGGTTGGAGGCCCGGCGTCGGTCTGGCCTTTTTTGGCCAAGTTTTTTCCCTCCATTTTCAACTCATGCATTCGCTCCCATGTGACTAGACATGTTTGGTGTGGTTAACCACTTAAGGTTTTTGGGCCTCTACTTATGCTTTTACAGCAAAGGGGGCATATGACATCGCTGGGTGAATCAGAGGCTTCTCAAAAGGCCCAGGCTTGAGGGGTCCTGGACCTTTTTGACGGCGATAAGCGAGGAGCGGGTTTGCGCGCCCGTAGTTTGGCGGAATCATATCATGGGACTTCTGCGACCGCCCTCTTCCCTTTTTGTGCGGGACCCTATTGACACTCCCCCCATCGTCTTCCTCCTCGTCCACTGATGAAGCGCTCGCAAGCAAATTCTGGCGGAAAAAGACCAGGATGTATCCGCAATGTTGTCTCATCATCATCATCAACACAGGTGACTTGGTTTGTCCTGACTTTCTGCATCCAGAAGCTGCGGGCTACAAGCAAGGGCACTGCAAGGCGTTGCCGACCGCCCGGGATTTTTGCCGATTGACCGGCTTCCTTCACCTCCTCTGATTGCATCAGTAACTGGGCGTCAGAGCAGACTAAATCATCCTCTTGATCTTTTAACATGCCTTCTGACCCCAACCGCATTTTGTCATCAAAGAGGTCTTTAGACAATGGATTATCAACAGTGGTTGGTACACGAGTTGACATTTGGCCTGCTTCAGTTGGAACGGATTCTGATGATGCTGATTTATGACATTTGTGGCCGTGATTGGGAGGACGAGGAGATAAGACTGCTAGATGCAGGTTGCTTTAACCACTGAAGGACAGATTGGCGACGATGTTCGTTACTTAGATTCACAGGGCCCTGACCCAGTGATGACAGGCCTGACGGTCCTGCAACTGACGATCCGCTGGCATGCGTGTTGTCGCCAGCACTGGAAGGAGCACCTTCTCTCTTACCCTCTCCTCCATGTGCTACCCCCCTTTGCTCGCTTACCACCTGCATTTCGCTCCATGGTTCAGAAATATAATAATTTGAGAAGGCATGGAATAGTTTTGGAAAGTCTCTTATTAAAAGACGGCAAATCACAGTTAATCTCAAATCCCTCTAATCAAAACAAAATTGCTGGATTCAAATTTAAATGCAAGGTGTCTATCAACAAATCTGGACTGGGCAAAAGTGCAAAAAACACGTATTTGTTATGTTTTCGTATAATACATGGTATTTTTTGCACCTTTCAATTCACCTGTGGTGAATATAGAATTGCTGTTTTAAGATTTACGTGGATGCTGCTTCAATGAAAAAAGCTGGGTGCGCAAAAGACAAAAAACACGTATCTTTATGTTTTCCCTATAAAAACACGGTTATTTTTTGCACCTTTCAATTCACCGTGGAGACTATAGAACTGCTGTTTTCAAGATTTACGTGGATGCTGCGTCAATGAACAAAGCTGGGTGCGCAAAAGTAAAAAAAACACTATCTGTTATGTTTTCGTATAATACCAAAAATTATTTTTTTTCACCTTTCAATTTCACCTTGGTGACTATAGAATTGCTGTTTTAAGATTTACGTGGATGCGCGCAATGAACAAAGCTGGGTGCGCAAAATTCAAAAAACACTATCTGTTTTGTTTTTCGTATTTTTTGCACCTTTTCAAATTTACATGGGTGACTAAAC
>JAODAL010063901.1:0-19003 GCA_025379985.1 Phyllomedusa bahiana
TGTTTGGTTTTTGATCGCCTTTAAATCTGTTTTTTGGAAGGCAGGGTGAAGAAAATACTTTTTATTCCATTTTGTGTCTTGCGGGATGAACAAAAAACGCAATTCTGTGACTGTCTTTTTGTTTACGCCGTTCACTGTACGGATTAATTAACGTGACAGATCTATAGAGTAGGTCATTCTGCAGATGGCGTGACCAAATATGTGTACTTTATTTTTTATCTTTTTTGGGGCGATTGCCGTTTGTAGGGGAAAAAGGCGGTGTACGTGTTTTAATTTTATTTTTCGTGTTTACCTTTTACTTTTTTTAACTTTTTAACCTTTTTTTCACTTTTCCCCATAGGGGACTTGTATCAGTGAATCACTAATACAATAGAGATCAGCACACAGCATTGCACACTCCCTAGCTGTCCGGTATTCACAGCTAAGGGGTTAATCACCCGCAGCTGGTGATGCAGCATGAGGCCAGCAGGTAATATCGTGTGGGCGCCTGCATGATGTCTAGGACATACCGGTATGTTCATTTCCGCTAAGACGTATGGGTACGTACAATGTCGGGAAGGGGTTAATGTATGTCCAAGACATCACATAGACAAACTGCAATGTTGTTACTTTGGGTCACTAACCCCTTTCTGACAGCCAGTCATAATAATATGGCTCTTCTTTTTTTACTCAGCGTCTTCCAAGAGTCATAACAATTTTATTTTTTCATCTACATAGACATATGAGAACTTTTATTTTGCGGGACAAGACGTACTTTCTAATGGTGCCATCGACCATACCATAGAATAGGAATACGGGAAAACGTAAGAAAAAAAGGACTTTTGCCATGTTTGCAATGCTTTGTTTTTTACAGCATTCATTCTTTGGTAGAAACGGTGTTATATGTATTCTGCTCGTTTATATTATTCCTGTGATACCAAATATGCAGGGTTTTCGTTATGTCCAAACATTTTCTATTTCTTAAATTTGCGTTGCAGCACCAATTTCTGTGTCCAATAACTTTTTTGTTTTTTCACCAATGGATGAAGGTGCACTTTCTGCAGACTGAAATGTAGTTGTTATTATTACCATTTTGGAATAGATGCAACTTTTTGATCACTTTTTATTCCAATTGTTAGGGGGCGCAAAATGACCAAAGAACTATAACTGAAGTTTGGAATTTTTTTATTCTTCTGTGTTTAGTGTATGGGATAAATGATGACATATTTTAAGGCTATGTTTACACAGCACTGGATTCTCGTTGCATTTTCAGCGGATTCAGTATTTAGCATTCTGTCGGCTTTTAAAACATGCTGCATACCCCGCCGGATTGCTGTCGGATTCCCGTACATTCAATGTACATGACCAAAAGCAAATCTGAAAACTGATCACGGCTTTTAGTGCAAATCTGTGCCAAAACTGTGGTCCAGCAATGCTAAAATGTTGTCGGATTTTGGACGGCATTTAGACACAGCCTAATAGATCAGATTTTTACAGACACGGCGATACCAATTACATGAACTATGGATTACGTCTCCTCTCCGCGGGGGGAGATAAGTGACATATCACTTACTAGCGGCATATACGTGCCGCTAGTAATGATAGTCTATGGGACGGAGAGGTGACGGCCTCCCGCTCCCGCCCCCGCTCCCGTCCACATGGCGTAATTGTGGGGCGTAATAACGCCCCACAATTGAGCCGTGCAAACATGGCCTAAGTCCCTTAGGCTATGTTTAAAAAACATTGGTTTTTGGTTGGATTTTCAGTGGATTCAGTATTTAGAATGCGCCAAAACTCCGACTGTAACCTGTGCCTGTAACGGATGCGGCAACAACAGCATACGTTGGATACATACATCTGGGTGTGGATCCACTGTGGTCACCGCAGGCGAGATGATATATGGAGAACCACGCCAGGGAGCAGAGTCTAAGGGGCCCCTGGTCTTCACGGGAGCCCTCCGCAAAACGGGACAGACATAGCAGTGGGGACCCCCCAGGTCGCTAACCTGATGTGGCTACCTGCGGTGACAGCCGAGGTGCAGGACAGGAACACAGGTGGTGGTAGACAGGAACATAGGCAGCTGGATACGACGTACACCACATCAGGCCACGGCAGGAACAGGACAGGTAACACAGCAGGATACAGCAGGTACAGGACAGGGATCACGGCAGGATACAGCAGGAACAGGACAGCAGATACAGGACGGGGATCACGGCAAGATACAGCAGACACAGGACAGCAGGAGACGACAGACACAGGCCCCCAGGAAGCAACAGGACAGGACAGGCAAGTACCAGGAAGGCACGACACGCTGGCAGTCCATGGCAGGGGACCGCGGCGTGATCCGTGACAGTACCCCCACCTCAAAGCCCCCTCCTCCTCCTCGAAATCACAAAAATAGCGTTCCACATAGGTCAGGGGCCCGCAACGTCTAGGGGGGCAACCCCAAAACCAAGTACAGGCTGTATATAGCCAGTATAGGGAACACCTAGATAAGGAGGTGCATGGGAGGAAACAAACGGGGCACCAGGCAAGAAAGGGAGGGGACTCAGGGCGGGAAAGCACCAAAATGGGTACGGACACGCTGGGCTGGACCATGAGCTAGGCAACGGACGCTCAGGGCGGGACCATGAGCTAGCGGACAGACACTCTGGGCGAATGATGAGCCAGCAGACAGACAGACACTCTAGGCGAACCATGAGCCAGCGGACAGACAGACTCTCTGTGCGACCCATGAGCCAGGGGACAGACAGACACTCTGGGCGAACCATGAGCCAATGGACAGACAGACACTCTGGGCGAACCATGAGCCAGCGGACAGACAGACACTCTGGGCGAACCATGAGCTAGCGGACAGACAAACACTCTGGGTGAACCATGAGCCAGCGGACAGACACTCTGGCAGGGACACCACGGCGGGATCCATGGTCAGTCCATTCTGTAACGGATGTGGATGATGGTCAGTCCATACTGTAATGCATGTGGCGACAACAGCATACGTTGGAGTGCCAACCGCTGACATCTGGTTGTGGATCCACTGTGGTCACCGCAGGCGAGATGGTATATGGAGAACCACTCCAGGGAGTGGAGTCTAAGGGGCCCCTGGTCTTCACCGGAGCCCTCCGCAAAACGGGACAGACTTAGCAGTGGGGACCCCCAGGTCGCTAACCTGATGTGGCTACCTGCGGTGACAGACGAGGTGCAGGACAGGAACACAGGTGGTGGTAGACAGGAACATAGGTAGCTGGATATGACGTACACAACATCAGGCCACGGCAGGAACAGGACAGGTAACACAGCAGGATACAGCAGGTACAGGACAGGGATCACGGCAGGATGCAGCAGGAACATGACAGCAGATACAGGATGGGGATCACGGCAAGATACAGCAGACACAAGACAGCAGGAGACGAGAGACATATGGTCAGGAGCTCTGATGACTACAGGAACTGGGCCAGCATCTCAGGGGTTAAGTCCAGAGACACTGGCAGGAGCTCAGAGATGGACACTGCAACAAACAGCAATGCAACAAACAATGGACTGAACCAGAGCAAAGGGAGGAACTTCCTCTTAAAGCCAGGGGTCATAGGTCAAGAGGACAGAGACCAGTAACCTATAAAGGGCAGGAAGCTGCCGTGCGCACGCCCTAGGAGGCACAGTGCGCACACAGGACTCCAGGAAGCAACAGGACAGGCAAGTACCAGGAAGGCACGACACACTGGCAGTCCATGGCAGGGGACTGCGGCGTGATCCGTGACAGTGCCCCATAGACCGAGATTGAAAATCCATGCTGTAGTCTACATAGCAAAGATTTCTTCCAGTCAGTTTTGAAATCTGGTGGAATTTAAAACATGCTCTATTTTCCACCGGATTCCTGTACAGTCAATATACTGGGCCGGCAGGAAATCCAAAAAACGATGGCGGTACAGCAATGGTAAAATACAGCCGGATTTTGGACATCATTTTAACTTTTCTGTGTAGACATAGCCATAGGTTACCTGACCAATAGTGGGTGCAATCTTTAGTAAACCCTTCCACATTGTATAAACAATACAAAGATGGCGGTTCTATCCATTCCTGCCAAGAGGTGCTGATCACAGCAAGAAACGGTGAACGGCATAATTTCTCATTTATTTAGATGCCGCAGCCTCTATTGCCATGATCTAAAGGGTTAAAGGGGTTTTCTCTCTACAAAGATCATATCTCGGATTATGGGGACAGCACTTTTGTAATTGGTTTGCATTACCTAAGTCACTTAGTATAGCAGATATGAGCTGTTCTGTGCATCAATAGCTATTTTTTGCAGCTGCTAGTCGGGACACGCCCCCTTTTCTGTGATTTGCTGGCTGACATTTCATTCAGCCTGTTTGGACATGCCCCCAGTCAGATTCCGCCCCTGGACATGCCCCCTGCACTGTGATTGGCTGACTGACATTTCATTCAGTCTGTTGGGATATGCCCCCAGTCAGAAAACGCCCTGGACACACCCTCTGCAATGTGATTGGCTGCCTGCACACTCTCCCCCTAAGCTGTTAAAATCGAAAGTAAAACCACTTATCTGAATGGGCTGCTGGCTCTATACTCATCTCCCAGCTCTAAGGTGAATGATCTGACTAATTACTGACTGTTTAACTAATAGATTCCCTCATATAACACAGTCTTATGTCCTGTGTTCCCTCCATATAACACAGTCACACATTCTCCTGCCTGATAACCGAGGGGGAGGTGGGAGAGGGCAGTCTGCATTCCTCACATGTGTTTCATCAGTTCAGTGTGTGTATAACTGGTTATAGCACAGCAAGGAGCTTGTGGAGCCTGAAGCTGAAGGCTCTGCAGACAAGGGAACATTGCAGGAGGCTGCAAAGCTGTCCTCTTCAGACAACCTTCCCCTGCTTCACACAGTGAGGAGAGACACACCTGCTGAGAGGAGAGACATGCCTGCTGAGAGGAGAGACTCGCCCCTGGATTTCATATTCAATCTCATAGAATTAGCAGAAGAGCACGAACACTTCAACCGATAAAACCCCTTTAAATAGCAGAGAACAAAGCTGGTTCCATTCCCTGCTGTTAGGGGCAGGTGTCAGTTGCAATTAACAGCTAACACCAACCTTCTATGTAGTGGGATTACTGAGTAATTCTGTGACATAAACCCTTATCGGCACCAGAACGTTCCCATATGTCCTGTGTTGGAAAGGGGTTAAAAGGGTCATCTCATGAAGAATATTGTTTGTAGTTAAATCCAGCTACAATTTATGAATATTTTTACACTTTATTAAACATATAATTATATCACCAGGTATTTCAAGAATAATGTCAGTATAGCGCCGCCAGCTGTTTCTTTTTAATAGCTGTACTGTGTCCACCTAAGTATATGTATTGAGGTGTAACTTTAACACCTATTGTGGCCCTTTATCATTTTATTGATGATTCAGATGATCAGGAGGGAACTCCTTCCTTCTTACTCCCAATTATTCACACTGCATTACTTCTTGGCAAGAGGCACTTGCCCTAGCTATGGATAGAGAATAAAGTATCGGCTAGAATTCCCCTAATTAAGCATCTAAAAGCTATGTTATAGTTCGAAAAACTTGACACCTTACGACGCATAGGAAGTAAAGTTATGTAGGAGCTGGACATTTTTTATTGAAAAAATTTGGACAGCTGAAATCTAGCAGTTGGTATCACCTTCTGCGTTACCGAGATAGTATCTGCGTGAGCATCTGAGAGACGCCTAAGGCTTCATCTACATGGCATTGGTTTCCAGTTGGATTTTTAAGCGGATTTAGTACGACTAAAACTGGGACAAGGTATTTTGGTGCCTTAGGCAAGCAAGGCATATAACACCCTCTCCCCCAATGGAATTTTCAGCCCTATCTATTCGTCCTTGTGCTCACTTTCTGCCAGGGTTGTCCCAGCCCTGCCTACAACTCTTTGTTTTTTTTTTTGTTTTTTTTATATTTTATAAAACAGAAGCAGCTTAATACAATATCAAACCGATATACAATTGTAACTCAGTAAACAAATTTGACTTATCGCAAACCAAAGAAACTCACAGTTGTTCCAGATTGCATGTTCCAGGTCCAATAATCCAATAATAAAACAATAAGCATCTCTGTGATTCCATATGCTTCCGAATTTTTTTATTTTTTCCCCTTAGACTACCCTCCCTCCTTTGCTCCCGACAAACAATAAAACAAAGACAATAACAATGACTGAAACTCCCCACATACTCTCTGAACCTCTATGTATCAATCTCTAAGTTTCACAGCGTTCCTCTCGATTTTTCTTTCAAATAATACTCCGTGTATTTGAAGGGTTCCATCAGGCTCTTAATCTCAGACTCACTGAAGGTATGCGCAATGTACGGTTTCCATTTCTTAAGAAAGGACTTGGAACACCGCTCCCTATCTCTTTCAACTTCTATTTTTTCCATATAAAACATGTGTCTAAGACATTCCACTACTTCCGTCATCTCGGGTGCAGAAGATTTGATCCAATGTCTCAGAATACATCGTTGGACCGCTAACAACATTACATGTAAACCTCTGTCTGATTCCAAAATTTCCTTCGAGTCTTTCCCTCTGATTTCCTTAACTATGTAATGAAACAAGAGACTCTGTGGAGTCATGGGAACGTCAATCTTCCACACTTCCTTTGCTAACTGTAATGCCTTCCTCCAGACTTCTTCAATCATCGAACACGACCAAAGACAATGGAGCAAGTCAGCTTTGTCCATATTACATTTTGGACATTTAGTCCAATACTGAGGGTTCTCTTTATATGGAATATTAAATGCATAAATAGCTCTATGCGCAATTCTAAATAGCAACTCCCTCCATTGCACATTAGCCGTGGCCTTTCTGACCACATCAAAGCCACGTAATATTTTCCGCGTTATATCCGCGTCTTGCAGCTTATCCTCCCAAGTTTTAAACATCACCTGGGATATTCCTGCTGTTTCTGTTCTGAGAAGAATCTGATAGATCTGTGATAGTAGTCCCTTCGATCCTTCAATCTTACAGAGCTCCTTAAAATCCTCCGGCTCTCCCAACGCCCCGAGGTTGCCCATTCTGGATTTGCAGAAGTCCTTAACCTACAGGTATTGTAGGATTTGCTCTCGACCGAAGCCGAAGCTCTCGCTCAATTGGTCCCATGTCATTAATTCACCCTCCGATACTGATATTATATCACCTAACTGTGAAATACCTTTGCTCCTCCATTTATGAAAGAGAGCATTCTCCATACCTGGTTTGAACGATGGAGTTTTCAATAGTGGTAGAAATGGTGACACAAACATTGGTCTCTTAAAAATATTCTTCACATGTCTCCATGTGGCCAGAGTGTCTCTCAGAATGAAGCTCTGTTTGACCTCCGTAGGATGATCTTTATAGGGCATGTGCAATAAAGCGGTCAATGAAATAGGAGATGCCAATTGTGACTCCAAGTCTAGATTAGAGAAACACTTTGTGCCCTTGAGCCAGTCTCTAATGTGGCGCCATATCGCTGCCAAGTTATACAACCGAATATTAGGAAGCTGTGTGCCACCTTGTCCTTTCCCAGTTGCTAACTTTGCAAAGCTAATTCTCGGCTGTTTTCCCTGCCAAATGAACTCGGTGAATGCAATTCTAAGGGTCGTGAGATCTTTGTGTTTAAGAAGAATTGGAATGTTTTGGAGTGGGTAGAGCAACCTCGCAAAACTGATCATTTTAATGAGATGAATACGCCCCAAAACAGAAAGGGGAAGATCTTTCCACTTATCCATTCAGTCCTAATCTTTGTAAATAACGGGATATAGTTAAGATTATATGTCATTGCAGATCTGTAACCCCCCTTGATACCTAAATACATAAGATGTGATCTAACTATTTCCACCCCCAGATTTTTCCGCATAGGTTCTCTTCGTGGCCCTACTTGAAGTAATTGGCATTTACCTCTGTTTACCCGGAACCCCGAAAAGCTCCCAAACTCTTCTAAGGATGTCAATATCTTTTCTACTTGGGTACCCGGGTCGTCTAGGAATAAGAGTAAATCATCCGCAAAACATACAAGCTTTACCTCTGACCTCAACCTCCGGGAACAAGGAGAATTTAATCAAGTGAATTGCCAGAGGTTCCAGCGCTATGTTAAATAGCAATGGCGATAAGGGACAGCCTTGTCTCGTACCTTTCTGGAGATTGAACGGGGAAGACAAAAAAACAGGGGTATTTATTCTCGCCTGGGGAGACTTATACATGGCCTCCAGGTAATCCCGAAAAACCCCCGTGACCCCCACTTTATCGAGGACTAACCCTAGCCACCTCCAACACACGTTGTCGAACGCCTTTTCGGCGTCGATTGCCAGCAATGCTGGAGTATGGGTTCCCGGTTTGCTTTTTTCTACCGCTTCCAGAACTGTCAATACCGTTCTGATGTTTTTTACCCCGGACCTACCCTGAATGAAGCCCATTTGATGTTCTCCTATCAGTGTTGGCATTAATACCGCGAGTCTATTAGCCATCACCTTTGAAAAGATCTTAATATCCTGGTTGATTAGGGAAATAGGGCGATATGATTCCGGGGCCGTTGCGTCCTTCCCGTTTTTATGTAGGACTTTTATATATGCAACGTTCCCAGATTGCAGCATAGTTTTTTTTACTTGGCATAAAGTATCTACAATTTCGCCTTGTAACATCTTGTATAATTCTCCAGGGAGCCCATCCGGACCCGTGGCCTTGTTGGGTGGAAGATTTTTGATAACTGTTCTCAACTCTTCCTCTTTTACCTCAGCATTTAAAAAATCCCTATCCTGTGCAGAAAGGGTGGGTAGAGGTATCTGGTTCAGAAAATCCTTCCCCTTAGAGATATCAGTGCCAACCTGTGAATATAAGTTCTGATAAAAGTCTCGCAGTATATCATTTATGCCTTTGGGGTCCTTCACTAGATCCCCTCCCTTAGCTTTCAAACCCAAAATATTTGTGACCCCTCTCCTTCCCTTGGCCAAAGTCGCCAATAATTTCCCTGAATTATTCCCAAATCGAAAAAGGGATGCCCTAAATTGGTTATGATAAAGAGATTCTACCCTCTTTTGATGTAAATCAAAGGATTCTCTCGTCGCGATCCATCTCTCCTTGTTGCTCTCGGATGGGTCTGCCAGAAAGGAGGTGTAAGCAACCCTGAGATCAGCTGTGATTTTGTCAAACGTTTGTCTCAGAGATCTTTTTTTTGCTGCCACATAGGACATAATTTTGCCCCGCAATACCGCTTTACCCACCTCCCAAAATAAATTAGGAGACTCTCTATGGGCCTCCTTATCGTTCTCGTATTCCTTCCACCACTGGACCACTAAATCCTTAAAGAGATCATCTCCTAAAAGAGAAGCTGGTAGTCTCCATATAATGTCTGTGCCTCTAGGAAAGGTCTCACGTAAAGATATTAGAACCGGAGCATGATTGGAAACCACTAGATCTCCGATGTCTATCGATTCTACTTTCCTTGCTATCCTAGAATTTGCAAAAAAATAATCGATCCTAGACCAGGAGTTATGTACATGTGAGAAATGAGTGAATTCCCTTTCTGCCGGATTCATCACTCTCCATGTGTCAATTAATCCTATATTCTCACTCAAATTTTGCAGCAAACTTTTCCTTTTATCCTTGCCCAGGCTGGGATGTCTATCCTTTCTTCTATCTTCCTGTTCATTCATTATACAATTGAAATCTCCCCCTAATAAAACCACCTCCTCCCCCTTTTGCATAATTTTTGTCTCAAGATCCCCCAAAAAATGTCTGTCTGGTACATTTGGGGCATACACATTCATCAAGTTGAAGGTCCCCGCCGGCGACTCTATTTTTATACTAAATGAATCCCCTTTGCCACCAGCCCCCTTAAATAAGGATCTTGAAGGGGGAGTTTTTTTGGATTAAGATATGCCCCCACTTTACCCCCAAACTGCAACAAAAACCCCCTTTCCCTTCCCTCAAAACTTTTTTTAATCGGTTAAAAATTACCCCTTTCCTCTAAATGCGCCCTCCTGAAAGGGGGCTATTTTTCGATTAAACGCTTAAAATCCCCCTGGATACTAGATCCCCCCCCCTGGGGAAAGATGTAACCCCTTCCCCACTTCCCAAGGCCCCTTTAAATTTTTTAAGGCCTTGTCCCCTTAAACCCCAGAGCACTATACACGGGAGGGGAGAGAGAGATACAAAAATATCCCTGCCCCAAAAAGACTGCCCCCCCTTAAAAGGGCCCCAACCCAAGTAAAAACCCCTTAAAATTTTTTTCCCTTTTTCTTGAAAGGGCCTTCCTTTTTTTCCAACATTTTTGGGTGAGGCAAAAATTTTTCCTCCCCTTGAATTTTACCCTTAAAACCTTTCTTCCAATCCCCCCCCAAACCCCCAAAAAAATTAAACTTTGCTTTCTAAGAGGAGAGTTGTGCTGCGGATCAATGGGTTTAAAATTTTAAGTGGTTAAGGAGTTTTTTTGGGGCGTCCCTGTTTGCCCTGTTTTTTTTTTTTGGTCGGGTTTTGTTTTTAAGTTTTTTTTTGTTTTAAGTGTGGGACTTTTTTTTTGGGGGGTTTTTTTTTAAATTTTTTGGGGGTTTTTAAAATTTCACAGAAAGAACTATATTTATTTTATGGGGGCCCCGGAATCTACAAAAAATACTGAAATTTAAAAACCATAAAACCCCTTTTAAAAAAAAATCTCCCTTTTTTAATTAAATTACCAATAAAATAAAATTAAAAAATTTTCCCAAAACCCAAGAAAAAACAAAAAACACTACCTAGATTACAAAATTATCAAATGATATACCCAATTTTATCTTTTCCCCTCAGCAGCCCCCCAAACAATGCCCTAGGGGAAGGTCGGGAAATTTTCCCCCGAAAAGACAAAAAGTGGAGGCTCCCCAATAAAATAATTGTCCTTTTCCCGACCAATCCAGATGTAGATTTTTGGGAAAAAGAAGCAAATTGTCCAGTTTTTTTTTTTTTTTTTTTTTTTTTAAAAACAGGCTAAAAATTTGTTAAATGGGTAACTTTTTAAATTTGGGAATAAAATATTTATCATACCCCTAAAAAAAGGAAAAACATGTAATGCAAAACTGAGATTAAATTTTTCAATTTTAAAACCCATATATGGCCCCCCCCCCCCCCCCCAACGGACTAGGGTTTAAAAATTACAAAAAATTGGGGCCCCTTGGTTATGATGAGAAAGATTTAGTACAAGATCCCCGTTATTATCAAATTAAACTTTGGGGATTTTAAGATTGTATTTTCCTTTCGTCCCCCTTTTCACCCCGAGGTTTTTTCCCAAATATGATAAAGGGGGTTTAAATCGGGGGGAAATTGGGAATGATTCCCCCCAGAGTAATCGGCAATGAGGGTTTTGCCCCCTAAAGTTGAGGGAAATTTTAAACCCAAGGTTAAATGGGTTTCCCCTAGGGGGTTAAAACTCCCCCGCTTCCCTTGATTTTTGGGGTTTTCTTAATTTCTACTGTGCATGCGTCGTGTATTGTTGTCAAAGGAACCCGGACCCCTCGTTTTTTAAAAGCTTGTTTTAATATTTCCGCACCCCGTTCAAGATCTCAGGGCCCCCCCTCAAGTTCCAAGCGCATGCCCGGTTTACGGGTTGCTACGAAAAACCAATGCTCGTTAAACCGTGCGCCAAAAGTTTTTCCGCGCCCTTCCCCTCAGTAAAGGCGCCCCGGGTTCAAATTTCCCGCCCCCTGGAAAACCGGGGTTTGTTCCCAAAGGCAAACCTCAGTTTTAAAACTTTCTGCGCGTTGGTTTTACCCCTCCCGTGGCCCCTGGCCCCCAATCCCCCCAATATTTGCAATAAATTTAAAAACTCAGGACCCTTTCATTATTTATCTTGTGTTTTACTAAAAAATTAAAAGGTAGGTTATAAAAAGGAGATCCATACAAAATCTAAAACCTCTTAATGGGGAGTACACAAACGATTAAACAGCTTTTTCTTAACTCAATTTTTGTTGAGTCCTCTTTCTGGGGGTTTAACCGGGTTAATTGACGCGTGCGCTTTTTTACGATTGAAGGAGCGGAAAGTTTGTGAAATTGCCCCGTGAACGAGGGGACGGGTTTGTGTGACAACATATACCACCCTGAAAAACCTTGGAACTTGGGGCCCCCGTGGTTTTGAGCCCGGGGGGTGGGGGGATGGGAAGAAATTACACAAGCTTTAATAAAAGCGCCGGTTGCTTGACAAAAAATACATGATGAAATGCTCAGTAGAAATTTTTAAGAACGTTACAAGGGGTTTGGGGCCCTGGGCGGAGTTTTACCACCTGGGGCAGGGTTTTTTGGGGGAGGTTTTTCCCTTTGGGTTTGTTTGTCATCAACTTTGGGGGGCAAACATCACTCCCGATTACTTCTTGCGGGTTGATATCTTTCCCAAATTTTCCCCTGATGAAAAAAAGTTTATCTTAGGGGGGAAAAACGCTGGGGATAAAGGGGGGAGGGAAAGAAATCAAAGGGTTTCTTTAAGTTGTTTTTGGTTTAAAAAGGGCCATCTTTGCTATTTAAAATCTTTTCATCATTTAGACCTGGGCCCATTTTGTTTGGAATAAAATCCCTAGTTGATTGCCCTTTATTGGGTTTGTTTTGAACAAAACCCGTTTTTGAAAATGACTATGTTTTGCATGTTTTTCTGGGTTGATGTTAAATTTTAAATTCCTGAAAAAAATTTTAGTTATTATAAAGCAAAATTATCCCCCCTTTTTTAGGTAAAAAACCCGTCCCAACATTTGTTTTTGATAAATATTACATCGGGTTGGGTTTCAGGGAGGGGTTTCAGTTTAAATTTGTTTTGGGGTTGAGCCCCCAAAAACCTTTTTGGGGCCGACCTTTTTCGTGAAGTTTCCCCAAACCCTTGTCCCAAGGCCCTTTTGTAGGGTTGCTGGGAAAAGAAACCTGGAATATTTTAAGGGTTTTTTGTAATTGGTAGTGTTTTTTGTTTTTTTGGGTGTGATTTTTTTTGAAAGTTTTTTTTTGGGTAATTTAAAAAAGGTAAATTTTTGATATAGTTTTTGGGTGTTTCAATTTTCGTGGCTTTTTAGAAAGGGGAAAATTAAAAGTTTTTCATATTTTGTATCTGAAATTTCTTTTTTTTTTTTGTTTTTGTTTTTTGGTAACATCCCCATGAGTTCCATGTTTGACAATGCTTTTCCGGTACAAAACCCTGTCCCCATTTTATGCCACCCTTGGGGGCAACAGTTCGGGGGGGGAATTTGCGTCCCAAGATGTGTGCAAAACTGCAAAATTAAAACCCCCGGACCCCTGGTTTCTAATGGCAAGTGGCAACATGAGATCCATTCCCAATTTGGGAAGCGAGTTTGTGTACTGAGCAAATCACTGCATTTTTTAATTGGGGAGGGTGGAAAGCATGGAGGTGCAGGAACTTTAGGCAGCTATTTGGGTAAACATTAAAAAAGGGAAGGGGAGGGGAAGAGTTTTAAAGGGGGGCTAGTCCTAAAACCGGGAACCCCAAAAAACAAATTTGCAAAGTTTGGGGCAATGCGGGGGGGGGAATTCAGCTCAAAAATTTAGCATTGTGCAGCAAAACATCCCCCTGTTGCCCCAAAAAAGAGGGGGGGAAATAGGAGTGAAAGGTCAGGTTTAGACGGGTTTGGGGCCTAGAAATTTTGGGGATTTTTTTTTTTAAAAGGGGCACGGACGGGCAATCTGCCAAAAAAGCCCGGGGGTTTTCCCTTCGAACAGTAGTTGTTTCCCCTGGGGCCCTGGGTTCGACATTTGCGGTTGGGATGAAGATTGTTTGGGGGGGCTGGGAAATCCAGCTGTCATTGGTCCACATTGGGAAAAAAAAACCCAAATAAAAAAAAAAAGTTTAAAAAAGGGGGGTTGGTGGAGTGCCCTTTTTAAAAAATGTTTTCGGGGCCCTTTGGGCAAAAGTTTTAAAAGGCAAGGACCCCCGGGGGAATATTTTCGAAAAAATTACCTGGTTCCCAGGGCCCACACCAGAGAGGCGGGAGGGAATTTGGGAGAGGTAAAATAAGTGGCTAAAAAATTTTGGTGGGGGGAAAAGGGGGGTTTTTGGGGTTTTTTGGAGAAGGGGCTGACTTCTGTCTTGGCTAAAAGGCCTTTTCTAGGGACGGGTTCCCCTAAAGGGGAGGGTGCAGTTGAAATTGGGGGAAAAAAAGGGGGAAAGTGGGGGGAAAAAATTAAACTTAGGGACGGGGGAAGGGAAAAACAACTATAGCGGCAAGAAAAGAGAAAAATAGAGGCGGGGAAATTTAGTAAAAAAAGGGGTGGGGGAAATTTGGAGGGAAAAGGGGTGTAGCAAAAAGTTAAAAAAAGAAAAGGAATAAAAACTTAAAATTCAAAAATTGCATGTGACCAATCCCGGGAAAGCCCGGCCCACAAAATAAGGGAATTTGAAGTTTTAATTGCGGAAAAAAAGACATAGGGGGGATAATTTGAGACGTGGCGGGAACTAGAGCTACGCGGCGGTTAACTTGAGGGTTTACAGCCCTTTTTAGAAATGACTGAAAACCCCGGGAAAAGGGGGGGGTGCCCTGTCCCTATGTAAAACCTGTCGAAGCCAAAAATCCCGGGAAAAAAAGGGGGTAAAAGGTTTAGTGAACGGGTTTGGAATCAAAAAGGGAAAATTTTTAACTGGGGGTTTTAAAAAGTAAAAAAATTCAAAGAAGGATGTTGAAATTGGCCCCTCCAAAATAAACAAAACCCCCATAGAAAGAAAAGCTCCTCGGGGGGCAAATTTGTTGAAAGGCATCTCCCCAGAAAAAACTGAAATCTAAAAAATTAGCCCCTTCAAAAAGGGAAAAACGGGTTTTTGGTCTATAACAAAAGAAATTTCCTTTTCCCAAAAAGGGTGCAAAAAGATATGAGGAAAAGGGTTCTTAGCCCTTAATATTGCCCTAATAGACCTAAAAGGAGTAACAAAGTTCGGTTGGGGGCCCCTTAGGGAATAGTGCCCAAAATAAAATAAACTTCCTTTTATCCTTCAATAGGGTTTTTTGGGGTCAGGGGAACCCAAACAAAAACACTGAATTTGGGAAGGCAAAATTTTACCCTCTTAAAAAAGGGCCACTAAACTGTATTGAGGGGAAAAGGGTTTTTTAAAAAAATTTCCCGAACAAAAAAAAAATGGGAGATTTTTTAAAAAACTTTCTTTTTGGGTTTGCCCTGTGAAGGTCCCTACCATATGGTTAAAAAAATAATTAGAAACAAAAAAACCCAAAAGTGGATAAACCCGAGTGAAAGGGGAGGCAATAAAAAACAAAAAGAAAGTTTTCAGTACTAAAACAGGAGGGCAGGGGAAGAGGGAAAAAGATATAGGGAAAAAAAATAAAGTGGGGTAAAATAAAGAAAAAGGGCCCACCCAAAGCGGGAGACAGAAAGCCCGAAATTGCAATAAAAAAGTAAATAAACCCAAAATATTTTTAAATTTTAAAAATTTAGTAAAAAAATTAAAAAAGAAAATTTTCCCCCTTTTTAAAAAAAGTACAGGGGGGAGAGATATAAAAGGGCGATGAAAAAAAAAGAAAACCCAAATTAAACAATTTTTTCTCCCACTGTATTTTACCGAGGAGGAGGAGTTTCCCTTTTTGTGAACCAAATGGAGGGGGTTTTTTTCCAAATTTAAATGTTTTTTGTCTTTAACCCAGGAAGAAGTGCAGCTCCGTTTTTGGAAGAAATTTAAAAAAGACAAATCCCCCCGGCCCCGAGGTATACACCCGGTGTTTTTAAGGGAAATTAAGTAAAAGTGTTTGATAAAACCCCTTAAATTTTTTAAAAAAATTTTTTTGGATGTAAAATTAAAAAGGGGTTTTTGTCCCCCAAAGGGAATTTGGGCATAGCAAAAGTGGTGCCAAAAATTTAAAAAGGGGTTAAAAAGTGAAACCCGGGAAATTATTGGCCGGGGAAGCTTAACCCCTGTTTGGGTAAAAAAGTTTGAAGGTTTTCTAAGAGATTTCAAACCAAAAGGGATCTCAATGAAATTTAAAAGTATAAGCCCTTCCCGCAAAAGGGTTTTAAGAAGGATTGGCCCCGTCAGGGTTTCCCCATCCCGTTCTTTGAGGAGGTTTTTCCAGATGGATCGGGGTTTAGGCAATGGATGTTTTATAAAATTTGGGGTTTTTTTTAAAGCATTTGAATGTTTTCCCCAAAAAAAGGGGTTGGTAAGTAAAAAAGAGAAAGCTTGGACTGGGGGGAAAATTGGGGCAAAATGGGTAAGCAAAATGGCTCACTGATAGAAAACAAAAGGGGGGTAAATTTAAAAGGTGATTAAATCAGGATGGTCCCTTTACTATGGTGGGAACAGGGCTTAGTATTTTGGCCCCAACCTTTTAAAATTTTTTAAAATGATCTTACACGTAATTTTCAACCGAAGGGAAAATCGATTTTTTTGAGATGATAAATAAGCTTGTTAAAGGAATTCCCCCAATGGGAAAGGGTAATGTGTAATTACAAAGGGATCTGGGTGGTTGGGGTGGGGGATAGAAGTTGGGAGTGAAAAATTAACCCCTGGGTAAATGCAAGGGTTTTTAATGGGGAGGAAAAACCATTACTGGGGAAAAATGTTAAATGGGAAAAAAATGGGTAAAAAATGCCCGGGAAGGAAATTGGGAATCCTAGTTTGGGCAGTAAAACTTAATTAGCAAAATTTTAGTGTCAGGAGCAGCTGCCCAAGGGGTAAAAGGGGAAAAAGGGGTTAATTTAAAAAGGGGGTTGATTTCACCTGATTGGGGAAAATTGGGCCCCCCCTAACAAGTCCACTGGTTTGACCCCACATGGAATATTGTGTTTAAATTTTGGGCCCCCAGTTGGACCAGGAAAAACATTGTAGAAAATTGAACAGGGTTTCAAAAGGGGGCCCCAAAAAAAATAAAAAAGGAAGGGTTTTACGCAATATAGAAAAAATTAGCAAAGGGTTTGGGTTATTTATTTTTAGAAAAAAAAGAGGGTTTTGGGGGACATAAAAAAATATGTTTAAAAAATATTAAAAAGGGGAAAGTAGAATTCCGCAAAAAATTTAAATTTTTACCCGGGTGTAAACTAGAACAAGGGGGGGGTCCCCCTACTCTTGAGGGAAAAAAAGTTTTACATAAACATAGAAAGGGGTTTTTTTACTGTTGAGCGGGGGGGACTGTGGAAATCTTTGCCAGAGGAAATTTTTTATGGTGATTTTACTAACGAGTTCAAGAAGGGTCTGGGGCAAATTTTTGGAGCTGGATAATATAACAAGTTATATTGGGCCTGGATTCTGGGAAGGGGCTGGAAAAATTTTAGGTAAATATAAAAAAGTTTTAAAGTGAAATAGGATTCTAGAGGGGGGGCGTTGATCCAGGATTTAAATTGGAAAACCAGATTGGAGTCAGGAAGGAATTTTTTTCCCCCCCTCCCAAAAGGTTAATTTGGGTTTACCCTCATTGGGAAAAATTTTTTTTTTCCTCTGTAACCCCACTTTTTAAAACCTTTTGCAACACTTTAATTTAAAAGGGGTTAATGGATAAGGCTGTATGTTTTTTTCGACCTTTACAAAAATTTTGAACTAAAGTAACTTTAAAGCAAAAAATCAAAAACAATGAAATCTTTGGGGGGTGTTCCTCCTTTCCCCCCCCCAAATTTAAAAAAACCCCCCTAGTGAACTTTACCAAAAAAAACATAAGGACGAACAAGTTATTCAGACCCCCACAACGCAAAATTAAAGGGACTTTATAATGCAACTTTTAAAAATTGCAAATACTTTGGATATCCCCCTTTCTTTTTCTCAGAGACCTAAAAGTCCCAAGAAGTCGAGTCCCCCCCTTTCTGGGGTTCTGGCCTCCCCTAGAGAAATTCTTTTAAGATTGGCTGTCGTCTTTTCTCTTGCAGCAAAAATGTCCCCTGGGGTTTTTGAAACCCGTGGTTTGCTAGTAAGAGCCCAAATTGTTTTTCTGCCCCTTAGTGAGTGACACAGAAGGGGTCCCTGTTTCGGGGGATGATTTTAAATTGTGGAAATTGTAGTTGTCTAATTTGTCTTTTCAAAAGAAATTGCTACTGATGAAAAATCCTGCTTCCTCCCCCCAAAGGGGAATGTCGCGAAAAGAAGTAATTTGGCCCTTGTTACGCTAAATTGTTTTTTTAGCTCGATATCCCGTAAAGAGCCGCTTTTTTTTTTGAGTAATCCAGATAACGTACTTTTACACTTGGAGGGTGTCATGTCATCTCTATTGTCGTGGGGGGCCTATCCCGTAGTCTTTCCACCTTTAGGGGCAGCCCTCCTAATTTTTAGGAATGTCCCCTGAACAATTTTTGGTAGAAAAGACTGTTGAACTTCCACCCAGTCCTATAAATTTTGATTTGTTCCTAGTGATCTGTTTTTTTAGACATGACTTTATTTTTAGTAAACAGTTTTTTAGTTGTTTTAATAAGAGCACGGAGGCTAGTAGTCCTTCCCTCCATAGTTTTTTTCGATCTGATATTTGTGTTTTGGTGTTTAATTACCTCGTTTTTGATATGGGTAATGTGTAGTAACGTTTTGATAATTTGAACAGCTACCTCCCAGCGAGGCCTAATCTTGGTGCTAAAACTTTGACCGCCCTTGCTTTCACGAGATTACAAGGCCTGGGGATTTGTTCCTCATGTCTCCTTTTAACTCTTTGGGCACATTGAAACCCCCCTTTTTATTGTAGAGTTTTTTGGGTGGGGGGACGGGTTTTTTGGTGGCCCCGTAATTTGCCCTCTCTCTCTGTCCTTGCTTTAAGGGTAAAACCAGATCCCTTTTTTGCATGGGGGGGTAGATTGTGTGAGTGTAGTTAGTGGAAAGGGTTGGTGCTGGAATTTTTATTATCTGGGAGCCAGTTCTGTCCCTCATACCTTTTGCTTTTGTTTAAGTGGACGCCTGCTGTGTAGAATTTTGCATGGCCCCCTGTTTCTGTGGTCTTAAATTGGTCCGGGTTTTATGTCTTCCCCCGGGACCTTAAAAGGGGTCCCAAGCCGCTTTTTCCTCTTCTCCCTTGTCTGCCCCCTTTTACAACTGCGGGGCTGCGGTCTGTGAGATCATGCGCCCC
>JAODAL010063902.1:0-19003 GCA_025379985.1 Phyllomedusa bahiana
ATAGGGTGTCAGAGAGGGAAAGATTCTTGCGCCATAGAAATTGCCTGTTCATTTTCAGACAATTGGGAGACAGCAGGGCTGGCTGGAGGAGACAGGTTAGGTGGGTGATGTCACCATTACTAAGAGGAGCCTGTGATCCCCCTGCCGTTGAAGAGTTGGATTTTGGCATTGTTTTGTCTTTCAGCGCTTGACCTCTGGTCGTTACAGTGGGAGATGATGGTGGAGCTTGGGAGAGTTTCTTTTGACGCTGTGTCAACAGGGCGTAGGGATTGTGTAGAAATTTGTCCATCGCAGTTGGAGGGAGAGAGGAAGATGGCGACAGCCCGGTTTGTTAGATGGTCGGCCCTTCCGTGGTTGCTTTACACTATTTCATGCGGAGTTGGAATCGAGGGAGGATTGTAAGAATTGTGATGTTCAGTATGAACCAATTGAAAGGGAAAAGATAATTTCAATAAAGAGAATTTCCACCAGATGTCGCTGTTGCGTAGGAATAAAACCTAGTGGGTTAGGATAGGTATGTAGGATGAGAGTGCAAAAAAACGTCCACTAGATGGCACTCAGAAATAACGATTAGTCCATGGAGTGCGATATGCAAGATTTATAGTGGTAGGTGCCCGGATATTAATATTAGAGATCACTGTCTGTCAAATCTCCTTATGAGGAAGTAATAAACTTAAAAGGTGATAACATTGCAGTATGACTGTAAGGCTTTGTGTTGTAGGTTATGGATATTTGAATTGAGCACTCCAGACTGGCGAGCGTTCCCGTCTGGATGAAGGTCCTTCTGATTGTCACCCTGTAGTATTCTATGGTATTCAAAACTTATTATGTAGCTCAGAATACTCTATAGACGCCCTCAGTGTAGCGGTTGCGATACTGAACAGTCACTCCAGCGGTAATGAGACTTAGCCCCAGGACTGGGGTTGTAGTTTCGAAATGGCGGCTGTTCCCGCCTAAAGGCTGCGGTGGAGAAGGGGTGAGTGAACCACCCCGTGTACGCTCTGCCACTGCTCTCTCGGAGGGATTATGCCTCTATACGCCCCAGTTAGTCCCCTTAAATTGCTGGTGTAATGAGGAATAGTACCAGCTGTCTGTGGTAAGCGGCGGTTGGGGTTTTCAGCTGCCCGATTAGTAAGTGCGGGTTCTGAGTTATCTGATTAAGATGGCCGCTGTGCCCGCCACTGGAAGACAGGTAGTGGAGGGGGGGGGGGGGCGAGAGCACTTTTTACGCAGGTTTGTACCTTGGTGAGTGTTCCCACCTGCAAGATGCCAGGATGCCGATCTCCGACTGTCAGTTGGAGAACTTGCAGCAGGCACGAGTCCGTGTCGTACAGCCTGCAGTTGTGCGGCATCTCCAGATCCTGGTAGGGTCTGCGGGTACGCGCGCAGATGCAGCGAGGCAGTCCCGTTGTCCGAGTATGGGCTGGGTGTTGGATGTCGCTGCAGGATGGTTCTCTGCGCCAGGAGAGGTTATGGTCTCGACGGGAAATAGCTGCTGCGGGCAGTGAGGAGCGCTCTCCGGGTATTTCGCCGCCGGCAGTCTGGCATGCACGGAGTCACAAGCAGGCTCCTGGACCTCCGGGGTAGTCTGGAGGAGCTCCGCTTCGGCCAAAGGTCAGTCCCTGTTTGGAGGATGGTCACTCGGGCCAATGGAATCAGGTGGACGGCGTAGGTCCGTTTTATTTCGGCCAGGGATCAGGAGCTCAAGTAAAACGCGGCCACCATTGGTAGTCCCGCCCCCGGAAGTCTCAGCTACACTTTTTTTAATCACATATATTTAGAAAAGTGATTAAATACCCATTTCGGAGGATCCTATGTCAACATTACATCGTGGCAATACCCCTTTAATATTTTTTTGCACAATCTTTTAAAGCAATTACTGGAAACAAAGTATTTCGGAAATTCTCATTGAGATTTGTCTAATCACTGAATCAGAAAATATACTAAAAACCCACTTCAAAATCTAGTCACTGAAAGTACAAGGGTTAAAAAATCTTAAACTTAAATGAGCCTCCAAAAATAACTCCTATTAATAACACACAAAAATATACACGATCAATAACAACACACAAAATGGCAAAATGCTAAGTGCTTACTGGGGTCAAATAATTTAATATATCTGAATATAATTAGATAGGGAGGTGGACAAAAATGTCCTACTCACAATACCCATCCAGAAGTGCTTGAAAGTAGATTTCTCTGCATGATCCAAGCACAAGAGCACAAGTCCATCCAATCTTCTTTTTATAAAGGACCTGTGAGATGACCATGGGGTACAGGTAAAAATCCCTATAAATCACTTACAGATACCCCTACCTATACAACAGGGGTACCGCCCTGAAAAAAGGGCGCTCCCACCCTAGACGGCTAACCCTATCAGCCCCAGCACTAGTGACCAACCCGAAGCGCTTCCCCGTTAAAAAAATAACGGTTCCTCAGGAACATAATTATGCCACCTATAGAGTAAAATATGTGATACACTGGACGGGTGTGTAAGACATCACCACTGTCTGCCACAGCAAAATAGCCTCATCAGAGCCGTCTTTACAGAATTATGGGCCCTTGAGTATAGCACTGCAGTGGGCCCTGCCCAAATACATGACATCACACTTGGAAATTCCCCTCAGGCACCCATATTATCACGCTACTTATGTCTGGACACCAGCAGCCTTACAAGACTGACTGGCAGGGCAGGGAGCCTTTGGCTCCCTTCTCCACCATGGTTTTTAACTGCACATCCTAAAAACACACAAACAGTTAAATAAGCAAAGCCAACCAAGGGAACCAGGGAATGTTTCTTGTACTTGTGGGCCATACATACACCACCTTGGCCCCCTACACTTGTGGGGCCCCTGGGCAACTGCCTAGTGTGCCCAATGGAAAAGATAGCCCTGAGCTTCATAGGGAAGAACTCTCTTCCAAGGTCTATTGAATAGACATTGAATAGACCAGGACGGCCAGGACGTTCTTCAGTAGCTGAAGAGTAGAGCAGAGCTGCTGGGTGTGCGCACTGGCTCTGCCTCTCTCAGCCACATCCCCACCTCTAGTCCGTGTCTCCTCTCAGGGTCTGTTCACACAGCGTCTTGGATACGTTTTTTGCAATACGTAAAACATATTGCGTGAAACGCATCCAAAAACATATCACAAAATGTGTCAAAACGTATCCCTATTGTTTCTATGGGCTTTTCAATGCGTAAAACATATCATGAATTGACATGTCAGTTCTTTGCCGTATCCATTTTACGCAATGCAAAAACGTATGTAAAACACGTATCGTCTGAACGGATTTTACATTGAAATCAATGCAATCGCACTGGAACATTGTTAGATACGTTTTAGGGGTTGTTTTTCTGGGCATAAAATGTATCCAAAAAATTATTTAACAAATTTAAAGGGGATGTATCTCTTCTTCAGTTCGTGTGTTTCAATTTCTCAGCTCTACAAATCCAGGGGCGTTTTTTCCCCCTCCCAGCTAGGTGTTTCTTAACTGAAGGGGGATGACATCATCCCCCCCTTCACTGTTCATGCTCGCTCCCGAGCCCTGTTCTGAGTCCACATCTCACTGTTCCTCTCCCTATGCAGTCTTATTTTGTAAGAGCTGTTTAAATACCACATACCTGCATTTAATCTAGACAGTCTTCTATGAACTCAGTCTTCTATGATCTCTTCTCCTCTCTCAGCTGGAGGTTTGTTACAGTTGAATCCAGACTTCTATGAACGGCACAGATCTCCCTTCTATGCAGGAGAGTTAGGCACCATGGCACAATTCTGCTGTTTTCTAATTGTAGAATCAGCTGAAGTGTGTTTCTGCTGGGTGTGCAGAGTGAAATTCCTGCTGGTCCCTTACTCTGAGTGAGAGAGGCAGATATCCAACCCATGGAAGGGGGGCAGACAGAATGTAAACTAGTAGAGCCATCAGCCAATGACAGGACAGGAGGAGGAATCCGACCAGCACTGGGGAACTGTGTTTACAGAAACAGAAGATAAGGGACACTGTGAAAACAAGACAGCTTTGCTAATGTCATCCAATTGCAAAGTTGCTTGTTTTCACTGTCCCCTTATTCTGAAGACCATTTTATTAAATGATACAACCCCTTTAACATTACCATGGCTCTGACTTTATTACACAGCCTTTCATATCTAGGAAAGCCATAGAATCAATGTAATGCAATTATAGAAATAAACATGCAGTCAGTGACTGATCTGAACTCCTCTCTTCTCCCTCCCTGGCAGCAGTGTCTTCTCCTGCGGACACTGCTCCTTAGTGTGAACATTGGGCTCGCTCTTATCTGTATTTAGTCACTTACAGGCAGGACTGCATTTCAGAAGCAGTGAAGTTTTCAGCTGGTAAAGAGTGAGTAGTGTCTCTGTATATATCATCTTTATAATGCTGCTGTGTATCTCGCTCTATGTATAATATATATGTGTGGTGTTGTATGTATATATATAGATTATAATTGTAGAAACCATTGCTTTATTCTACCTTTGCCGACCATCCTTCCACATTACTAAGATTTCCTTCTCCCTCATCTTCCTCGCCGTATCTGGTGTCACACTCTAAGAATTCTATTTTGTGTGAATTTGAGAAAATTCAAGGTCTTCTCCTTTTTTTCTGAGGGTAATGTGCTGCCTTTCAGGGGCTAGAAGCAGCTGAGAGGAAGAATGGATGAGTAGAGAGATTGATGGAACAAGAGAGAGAGAACAAGAGAGATAGATGGAACGATATATATATATATATTGTGAGGCCTCACTCACGTTTGGCTGCCATCTTGTAGCGGCCCTGGGTCATTAGCTCACAGGATCGTCGGTTTTGGTAAGTGTGCTCACCCTACATCATATGTCACACTGACCAGTTTTGTTCAAGCACAGGTTACCGAATCAACAAACAAGACAAATTAAACTCTGGCCGTCTGGCCACTGACTAAACATTAGAGACTCCCTCTCTGAGCGGGGCCTTGGCATACTGCCAGCCCCACAAAAACTTCTACCAGCCTCTGCTGTTTCCAGCTTCCTGAGGTCAGCCACCTGCTTGCCTCAAGCCTAGAGGTAATAGCCCTCTCTTCAGCTCTTCTCCTGCTCCAGCTTCTGGCAGCAAACCATGTCTCCAAATCATCTGGAGTACCAGGCTTTTTATAGGCCTCCAGGGACCTGCAAAAACCCTGTCTTGGAACATGGGAACGGCCACCCACCCAACGCTATAGCCGTTCTGGGAAAGACAACCCATAATTAGCTGCATAGCAGCCATGCTATCTACATGTGTCAGTAACCTATGGCTACTGATGCAAAATAGTTGCCTTCCCCTACTGAGACCAGGTCTTCCATAGCAAGCCAGCAGCAGGTATACTGCTGTACTCCATCTAGTGGCAGAAACATGCAACCACCCAAGAGTGCTCTGGTCACATTTATGTATGTACATATGTAATGCAGAAGTGGATTCGCTGGACCACCGCAAGCGATGGATGGCGTAAGCCACACCAGGGAGCGGAGTCTAAGTAGCCCCCGGTATTCACCAGAGCCCGCCGTAAAGCGGGATGGACTTGCTGCGGCGTGAGGCTACCAGATCGCTACCCCTGACGTGACTTGCTTGCGATGGTGGCCGGGGTACAGCGTGGTACAAAGTCGTAATCCAAAGGCGTAGTCGGGGACAGGCAGAAGGTCAGAGCAGGCAGCAGAGGTTCGTGGACAGAGACAGGCAGATGGTTAGGGCAGGCGGCAAACAGGCAAGGTCAGGAAACGTAAACAAGCGGACTGGTACACGGGTAATAAATACAGAACTCCAACACTCTCTAATCTCACGGAAAACACACCAACGGACTGGGGGCGTATTCCTTAAATAGAACCAGCGCCCAACATTAGACCAATTATCGGGACACTGGCCCTTTAAATCCAACGAAACTGTCGCGCGCGCGCCTTAAGCAGTGGGCACGCACGCGGCGGTCGGGACGGGCAGGAGCATCGTTCACAGGAGCGTGGACGGGTAAGTGAAGCGCCGCAGCAGCCCGGACCGCAGAGGGATGGTCGCGGGCAGCCGCGGCACCCGCGCCGGACCCCCTGCGGGCAGGTGGGCGATCGCGGGGAGCAGCGGCCCCCGCCACCCCCATGACAACATATGCAGTTGAAACCAGAAGTTTACATACACTATATAAAAAGACGCATCTTCAAGTTTTTCTCACTATCTGACATGAAATCAGAATAAACCTTCCCCATTTTAGGTCAATTAGGAACCAAAAACATTTATATTTGCCAAATGCCAGAATAATGAGAGAGATAATTTTTAAGCCATTTTATTACTTTCTGCAAAGTCAAAAGTTTCCATAGATTTCATTAGTATTTGGTAGCATTGCCCTTAAACTGTTGGACTTGGGTCAAACTTCTTGGATATCTACCTCCTACATAACTCTCCAATCTGGCTCCCCCAGAGATTCTTTTTTAAAGTCAATGCTATTTTCAGAGCCCTTATCTGGGGCAGGACACATGCCCGGATAAAGCTAGAAACTCTGCAATTGGCAAAGGACGAGGGAGGGTTGGCAATTCCTAATCCAGCAGTTTACTTCTTGGCAGCACAACTGCAATATATGAGAGATTGGGATGGGGAGGGGGATAAGGATTTAAACTTGAAACTATTACGCCACTATTTTAATTCTCCCAATCTTTATGGTAAACTGGAGGCAAAAACTTTTTTAGTGCACTCCAAAAAGTTTCCAACTTTATATCTGATGCATAAACTGTGGTGGAAATTACGGGTGGATTTTGGGCTTCAGGGCTGCACATCCTATACCGGGATTTGGAATACCCCCTGGTTGTCCGAACTTTTTGTGCTTCAGGGATTTGAGTCATGGGCATCTAGGGGCCTTCAATATGTCTCTCAGCTGCTTACAGATCAGGGGGTGCTTAAAAGTTTTCAGCAATTGCAAATGGAATTTGCCTTACCGCATACACAGCTATACAAATACTTACAGCTTAGGCACGCTTATAATGCAGAAAAATCAGACACAATTCAATATAATGCCAAGTTTACTCCGATAGATAGGGTCAAGAACATCAAAACAACGAAGGGACTGATATCCACTTTATATAAACTTTTATTGGCAAACTTTTTTTCTAGAAACCCAATAGATTTACGTAGTAGGTGGGAAGGAGATATTGGCCCTATAGAGCCTAATATTTGGGAGGAGATACTGGAGACCATACCATTGATTTCAGTGAGTGAACAGCATCGAATCTCTCAATTATTCTTAATACATCGAGTTTACAGAACTCCTCTATTTCTACATAAAATTGGAATTAGGGCCTCCCCTCTGTGTAATAGGTGTCATGTGCACCCGGCCTCTCTGATGCATATGTTCTGGCATTGCCCTAAACTAGAGCGATATTGGATTTTTATTGTCCAATTGATCCAGCGTATTTTTCAAATTACAGTGGAGATGAATCCGTTGGTTTGTATTTTGGGATATGTAGGAGACTTAACGGTTTCAGAGGCTGAGAAAATCGCAATATCTAGACTTTTATTTATGGCGAGGAAATTAATAGCGACAAAGTGGCTGGATGCAGAACCTCCGTCAGCACAGGAGTTTGTTAATAAAGTGAATTGGCTGATTGCTCTGGAGAGAGGGGTGTATTATAAGAGAGGAGCCAAACTTAAGTATAATAAAATATGGGCTACATGGCTGGATAAGTCTGGTCTTGCGTCTCCGAATTTAGTTAGGCAGAGGGTGTTGGAAATCTCGGTGTAGAGGTTCCTGGGACTGTGTCTATGGCAGTTGTGTGGATGGAGGCCGTCCGACAGCCAGGTACAATTTTTATTGTGACAAGAACTGACTGTTATTAATATTGCATTGCTATGTGATTGTAATGGATATTTACTGCTCTGAATCTGGAGATGGATTTGGGAGGTGGGCTGGGTTGTGTTTTGGGGATAAAAGTTGAAATTTGGTCTTACAATGACATACTGTACTCTGTTTGTACTACTTTATATCTGACCAATAAAAAGTTTATGGTTAAAAAAAACTTCTTGGATATCCTTCCACAAGTTTCTCACAATAGTTGGTAGGAATTTTGGCCCACTGCTCCTGACAGAACTGGTGTAACTGAGCCATGTTTGTAGGTCGCCTTGCTCACACCTGCTTTTCCAGCTTTGCCCATAAATTTTCAATAGGATTTAGATCAGGGCTTTGTGATGGCTGCTCCAAAACATTGACTTGGTTATCCTTAAGCCACTTTGTAACCAGTTTGGTAGTATGCTTCGGGTCATTGTCCATTTGGAAGACCATTTCTGCCCAAGCTTTAACTTCCTGGCTGGTGTCTTGAGATATTACTTCAGTATTGCCACACAATCTTCTTTCCCCATGATGCCATCTATTTTGTGAAGTGCATCAGTCCTTTCTGCAACAAAACAACCCCACAACATGATGCTGCCATCCCGTGTTTCACATTTGGGATGGTGTCCTTAGGCTTCCAAGCTTCTCCCTTTTTCTTAATGTAACAATGGCCATTGTGGCCAAACAGCTACATTTTAGTTTTGGCAAACCACAGGACATGTCACCATAAATGTAGGTCTTTGTTCCTGTGTGCATTGGCAAACATTAATCTGGTTTTTATATGTTTCTTTTGGATTAATGGCTTCTTCCTAGCAGAGTGGCCTTTCAGCTCATGTTGATATAGTACTCGTTTCACTGTGAATAATGACACAATTTTATTAGCTTCTGACAGCATCTTCACAAGGTCTTTTGCTTTTGTACCTGGGTTTACATGCACATGTCGGAACAAACCACATTCATATCAGAGACACAGAACCCGTCACCTTCCAGAGCCTTATGATGACTGTAAATGTCCAGCTTGTTTCTATGTGCGTAGAATTATCTGTACAGATGAACAAGGCACCTTCAGGTATCTGGAAATTGCACCCAAGGATGATCCAGACTTCTAAAAGTCCACAATTCTCTTCCTGGTATCCTGGCTGATTTCTTTAGACTTTCCCATGATGTACACATAAGCAGTGTGTTTCTGGTGTGCTTAAATTAATAATACATCCACAGGTGTGTCTCTAATTAACTCAGATGTTGCCAATAAACCTATCAGAAGCTTCCAAAGACATAACATCATCATATGGGCGGTCCCAAATTGTTTAAAGGCACAGTAATCCTAGTGTAAACTTTTGACTTTGCAGAAAGTAATAAAAATGGCTTCAAAAATTCTCTCTCTCATTATTCTAGCATTTGGCAAATATAAATAATTTTGGTAATGTAGTCTTCTGGTTTCAACTGTGTGTATCTGTTTATATATATCTATCTATCCATATGTTTGTGTGTAAATGTATATGTATATATGCCCCCATGCATGACAGAAAGTGAAATATATATCTCCACTTACTTCATTTTGCACATTAAGTGCATGGGGGAGATACTTCTTTACAACTGCCAGCATGGGGACGCTCCTCTTGCAGCTCCTAGGCCGCACAGCCCAGGCAGAGGCAGCAGCACCATGGAGTCATTTAATTGTGCCACAGCCTAGTTTACTCTTGCAGCCCCCTATAGTAGTTTTCTTTACTGTGCAGACCCACTGGTGCTCTGGTCTGGGCCAGGTTCAGGGCAGTAGCCTAGCGACGCCCTTGCTTTGGGGTATGATTAGGGAATGTTGAGGTTGGATACACAGACCTTCACCTGCCCATCCTTTGAAGTGTATAAAAATTCAGGCCACACGACGAAAAATTCAGATTTTGAAAATAGCAATTTTCACAAAATTTTTTACAAATAAAACACCGACAGTATCAACCAAATCTTAACTTAATGTACAATGTTTCAAGATAAAACAGTCTCAAAATTACACAGATGAATGAAAGCGTTACAAATGTATTCCCACATAAAGTGACACGAGTCAGATTTGTAAGGTGGGGGCTGTGTCCTGTAGGCCAAAACTGGCTGTGGCACTGAGGGGTTAAATCTCACCCATGAACCATAATTTCTGCTTACTGGAGATGTGACGCTGCTGGGAATGCTGGGACATTATACAGTAACACTACTGGAGGGGTGTGGGTGATGACTATATCTTTTGTGTTTCAGGTTCCTATAAGGTGTCAGGACGTCGCTGTCTATTTCTCCATGGAGGACATGAATCATCCAGAAGAACGCAAGAATCTGTACAAAGACGTCAAGGAGCAGCAGCCGCTCACATCTGCAGGTAATACACATGACTGAATACAAGTTTTATAAAGTGCACCTCCGATTATAATCAACTTTCCCGAATTATTATTACAAGCAAAATAGGAAACTCTAAAATATATCCTATTACAGAAAATACCTTTTCCCCACATATCAGACTCCGGCCCCAATCCTGCATTTATAACTGTTCACTCACTTGGAAATCAGTAATGGGTTCTGTAGAGCAGAGAGGAGATGGTCGTTTACATCCCCAAAAAACTGGAATAAAAAATATCTGATCCCTGCTGTTAGGGGGCTATCACACAGAGCGATTTTGGCACATTTTTTAATGCGATTTTTCGTGCAGAAAGGCAAAGCAATTAATGCTGTACATTTCTGCACAAAAAAAACGCATCCAAAAAAAGCAAAAAAAATGCACCAAAAATGCTCCGTGTGATAGCAATATGTTCACACAGCGTGTCCTGTCCCTGTGTCCATAAGTTTAAAAATGTGTCTTTGGATCCGTCTTTCGAACCCAAACACGCATCTAACAATGTGCAGTGTGATGTTACATTGCTTTCAATGTAAAACACACATCAACGTTCAGATGAGTGATTGCCGATGCCTGTTTACTTGATCAGATCCGTTCAAAGAATTAACATGAGAATTCTTGATCCGAAAGACGCAGCAGATGCCCTATTTAAAACTATAGGGTGCGATCCCGCTGCAGCCAAACACTCACCTGCGTGTTGGATCTCATCGACACAGTGTTTTTGGATGCGATTTTTGGATCCAAAATGGACCCAAAAATGCAGTGCAAACATACCCTTATTGTCGCTTGTCAGCTGTAATTAACAGCTGCCAACTGCTGCGTATGGAGCTCAATACTCTCAATACTCCCTTACTTTGTACTCAGACATGAAATGTTGGTAAAGTGTTAACTATCTGACTCCCACCCCCTTTTTTCTGACCATTCCACTCTCCCTCCTGTCCTAAAAACTACAACTATCTCTTATCAGCCCCTGGGGCTCTGACCAAATTCACTGTTTGGGGCTGTAAAGTATCTCTAGGCAGCACTGCACTGTCTTTTCTAGAGAAGCAGTTCTGGGTTTGCTGTAACTTTGTGTTACTGAGATCCTGCTTCATAGAGATTGTGTAAGATCTTTTGTGATGAAACCAAATTACGGGTCTGAATGGAGAACAATTTCTGATTCCCAAAGAACCTACTGGTGCTGGATCCCCACAGCAAGGGTTTTCGGACGGTTTTTCAGCATCACATGGCTTTTAAAACCACCAGTATGCTGATGACACCCAACTTTACATCTCCGGCCCAGACATTAACTCTCTACTGTCCAAGATCCCAGATTGTCTGTCGTCCAAAGCCTCCTTCTTCTCCTCCCATCTCCTAAAACTTAATGTAGAGATAACGGAATGCTTCCAGGGCCGGGACAATGGGTAGTCGAGGGTAGGTGACTGCATAGGGCGCCACTTCATCCCAGGGAGAAAAGGGGGCACAAGGAGGCATGGAGTGGACTGAATTTTCCGTTTGGGGTTGCACTTTATGCCTTGTTTAACTAGGACACCAGAATAACTTGTCCCAGCCTCGCCTGCTTCTCCCGGCTCCCATGTGCGATCGGCTACATCGATTAGTGTTTGCCTGTCACCGCCGTCCTCCTCAACGGTGTCGCTGTACAAAGCCTGACCGCTCGCAACATAACCCCCCATTGCAACTCTCCTCATCACTATTTGCCTGCTTCTGCAAGAAGCAGCGGATGTCTTCCCCACCTCTTTGCTGCCCACTGTCCTCAAATAGTTGGTCCTCACTGTATAGTGGCGCAGAGGCCACAGCACATAGTAGTTCTCTGGCTGTGGGAACGGGACAGAGGTGGGTTGAGGACAGGTGAGAGCCCCTCACCTGCTCCTGGGCCATGCCAACAAGGGGTTGTATGTGACAAACCCACCGACTCTTGGCTGGGGTTGTCAGATGTCATCTGGGAGAAAGTGTATGACCTAATGGCCAGTAGATGACACCGGATGCTGTGGCCTCGCAGGGTGACTCCTGCTGTGACGTTCCCTTACTGTGCTGCGATCTGTGGTGGCTCCGGTAACCTACTACTGTGTTCTTTGACGCTATGGTAGGATCGTAGCCCTCAGCTTGTTTTTTTCCAGCTGGCACTGCCATGACTTTATCAGGCTACATTCCCGCTTCAGTTTTTTGGTCAGTTTTGCCCTCTTAAGTGCCCAGGGAATTTTATAGTGAAGCGATTCTAAGAGCGGCGGCAGTCATCTGCGTGTCATACTAAAACACAACACTGTATGAAGACCAAACCAAGCTCCCTCTGCATATTTAAGCATGGCACAACATTCTACAGCACCCTACAGGCTCTGTGCAGCCTGGAAGTAGCTGTTTTTTAACTCGATTTGTCCCGAAGTAATTCGGACCGAAACAAATTTTGCCGGAAAATTCGGCGAAGACGGCGAATCGAATTTTTTAGAAATTTGCCCATTTCTAGCTATGATGTATGCAGCAGAGCTGTGTCTATGTGATGGGCATTATGTAAACATAAGAGAAGGAATGGAGGCAGCGCTCCCTCATATAACACCGTAGTGGGAGAGATGTAGTATATATTGTGAGGTATATACTAACTTTTTAGTGTTGTGCAAAATCCAGGCAAAACACTTTAAAACGCATCAAAATTTGTTTGGAACTGTCGAAGAGATGGTTGGGTGTCAGTGTTGTATCCTCTCTTCCTGGGACCGGAGAGTGGCAATCATCAAGAGTATGCACACAGTGCTGATCGATAAACCGGGCTGGACTGTATCATTATACAGAAGAATCTTTTTTATTTTCTGAAGAGGAAGACGCGTTTCATGTCTAAACAATGGCACTTCTTCAGTTCCATATATCTGGTGTGACGATAAACTCACATCTCGGACGCCATCTTGACTGTCCCGGGGGTGTTAACTCATGGATCGACGCCTGGGTAAGCGGAGTGGCACCAATATAGCAGCCTGAGACAAGGTTTCTCTTCCAACTGGCCTCAGCCAGCTTTATTTCTCCAACAAAGGATTACAAGCAAAACTGATAAAATAAACCCTTGGCCGTCTAGCCGCTCACTAAACAGATGTACAGTCCCTGTCTGTCCGTGGCCACAGCCTAACGCCAAGTACCACACTTTTACCCAGCTTCCTGCCAGGTTCTGTCTTCTCCTAAGCCTCTGGGGCCAGAGCCTCTTCCAGCTACACTGCCACTCCAAACTGCAGGTAACAGACCACACTCCCTGATCACCTGGAGAGACAGGCTCTTTATGGCTCTCCATGGACTTGCCCAAAATCAGACATGGAACATGGGGACCTGGAACGTGGAAACAGCCACCCACCCATCTGCAGCTGTCCCGGGGAAGCCAGCCCATAATGGCTGGATATTAGCCATACTACATACAGCTGTCAGAAACCTAGTGTTGTTGACAGATAACCATTGGCTCCCCCGACCAAGAGCAGGCCCTTGGTGGCACGTTTCTACCAGGTCTCCTGATACACGCTACCTAGTGGCAGCACCATGCGACCACCTATGGTCGTCCTGCCACACTGGATATACATGAAACACGTCTTCCTCTTTTTTTTAAAACAAATTTTATTGTTGAGGGCAGTTGAATCAAACAACATAGTAATATATCACATCGTGTAAACCTCAATAAGGTTCAACAAGATTTGCATAAGAGAAATATACAGTTGTGGGTAGAGCAGAATCTCAAAGTCCAAAATATAAAAAATATTCATTGAAAAGAAATCAACCCTCTTCTTTTATTGATATTCCCCTTCCCCCTCTAAGCCCCAACTACCACCATCACCCGACACTTTTTAACAACCATCCCGGGTGCACTGCTACCGCCTAGTCTCCGTCTCCTAGATATAGATTCCCAAGGGTACCCTTTAAATGTTTTAATAAATAATATTCTGTGTATTTAAATGGCTCTTGGATAGACTTTATTTCCGCCATTGTATAGTTCTTGGAAATGAACTGCTTCCATTTTTTCAGAAAACCTTTGGAGTCCGCGTCTATGTTCCATTCCGCCTCCAGTTTTTCCAAATATAAAGCTTGTTTCATTAATTCTATCACTTCTGCAAAGATTGGTACAGTGGCATCAAGCCAATGCCTTAATATACATCATTTAGCTGCCAACAGTGTCACGTGAACCCCCTTGCTAAAAACCAAGTTATCCTTTTGCCCTTCTCTAGGGTTTTGCTTAGTTACAAAGTGAAATAGGCATCCCTGAGGATCTAAAGAAATATGGCATTTCCAGGTCTCCTTAATAAAGGTTTGGACTTGAGCCCAAAACTCAGTGATTTCAGGGCGGGACCACATACAGTGGAAAAGATTAGCGCCATCCAAGCTGCATTTTGGGCAAGCATGTAAGACTTCCGAGGGATCTCCCCCCATTTGACATTAAATGCATATATTGCCCTATGTGCCAAACTAAATAAGGTCTCCCTCCATTGTTCATTAACCACTGGCTTCCGGACCAACGCTATGCCCTTAAGTATTTTGTCAAATAATTCTGCATCTTGGATGTGCTGCTCCCAGCCCTTGAATAAGTCAACCGCCAATGCCTCCGTGTCCTTGTTACACAACTTAGAGTATATTTCCGACAAGGAACCTCTGCTATCACCCATCTTACAGAGATCCAAGAACTCCATTGTCTCTACAGAAGCGCTCAATTTATTTATATTGGAATAAGTGATTTACTCCCAAATGGAATTTTTCTTCAAGTTCCTGACAACTGAGTAGCAAGCCCCTGGGACTATCTCCCATCGTCCTAATCCCCTTTTGTCTCCATTTATGGAACAGTTTGTTTTCCCTCCCCGGGCGGAATGAAGGCGTCTCCCAGAGTGGTAGAAACCCCAAAATGTACATAGGCCTCCTAAACAGCTTTCTAACATGGCGCCATATAGCCAGCGTGTCTCTCAGGACCACACTCGGTCTAACGTCCCTAGGGTGTAGTTTTACTGGTGAATGAAGCAGAGCCACCAGCTTGTCGGGGCTTGCCAATTGAGCTTCCAAATCAGTGTTGGAAAAATGATTTGTATCCATCAGCCAGTCCCTAACATGCCGCCACATAGCCGTCAGGTTGTAATATTCGGTAATTGTGCCCCTCCCTGAACCCTTCCCATAGTAAGTTTGTGATCGCTAATGCGAGATCATTTGCCCTTCCAGATGAACGTCATAAACGCCCTGCGCAGCATGTTATTATCGGTGTGCTTGAGCAGTAGAGGCAGATTCTGAAGAGGGTAAAGTAGCCTTGCGAAGCTCACCATCTTTATCAGTTGAATTCTGCCCATAATGGGAGATCCTTCCATCTGTCTAGTTCACCAACAATTTTGGGAAAATTCAATTGGTAGGTCAGAGCCCCTTTCAGACCCAATTTGATCCCTAAATAAATCAAGGAAACCACCACCTCTACCCCTTGTACCCTCCGCCGCAACCTCCCCTCTGCTCCTAATGGCAGCAGTTGACATTTCTCTTTATTGATTTTGAATCCTGAAAATTCCCCAAATTTTTCCAACGCTCCCAACACTCTATCCAGATGTTGTTCAGGATTGCCCATGAAAAGGAGCATGTCATCTAAGAAGCAAGTGACTTTTATTTCCTTGTTTCCCACTGTTATCCCTTTAAATGTTTCACTTTTGATTAGGTGGATAGCTAGCGGCTCCAGGGCGATATTAAACAACATAGGTGAGAGGGTTACCCCTGACGTGTTCCTTTTTGTAAGTACATTGATGGAGAAATAAACCCCGGAGTGTGGACTTTAGCCTGAGGAGATTTGTACATTGCTATGAGATAGTTTCTAAAATTCCTTGTAAAGCCCATCCTGTCTAATACTACGTTTAGCCATTCCCAGTTGACATTATCGACGGCTTTTTCTGCATCGATACCTAGCAAAGCCGGGGATCCCACCCTCTTGGGCTCTCTGTCAATAGCGTCTTGGACCGCCAACACTGCCCTTACATTCTTCACCCAGAGCATCCCTTTACAAACCCCATTTGATGTGGTCCAATAAGTTGGGGCATTAAACTTGATAATCTATTCGCTATTACTTTGGATATTATTTTAACGTCTTGGTTGATCAAGGATATCGGACGGTAAGATTCGGGGCGTAGGGGGTCCTTCCCTTTTTTACAGCTAACTTTAATATACGCTGTGTCACCTGAGGGGATCATAGATTCTTTGAAAAATTTCTTGGGAAATCGCAGCCAATGTGGGCGATATATCCTTCACTAAATTTTTATAGAAGTCCCCTGATAGGCCTTGGCCGGTGGAATATTTCTAATAGCCTCCTCAATTTCCTCAACTGTAATGACAGCGTTCAACATTTCTCTATCTTCCTCTGATAACCTATTCAACGTGATATTACTAAGAAATTCTTTGCCTTTGGCAATATTATAGGGCGCTTGGGAATAAACTCTCTTTAAACATAGAATCCCTGCTGCCCCCCTGCTGTTCCTCACCAAATTGGCCAATAGTCTCCCCGCCTTGTTGCCAAATCAAAACAGAGAGGCTCTCAATCGATCGCCATAGAAGAGTCCGACCCTCTTCTGTTGGAGTTCAAAACTTTCCTTAGCCGAGACCCACTCTTTCTTATTTTCCCCTGAGGGGTGGTGAAGAAACTTTGCTAGTCTCAGCAATTCCATTGCTGTGTCATATTTAACCCTTAATTCTTTTTTCTTGGCTGCCACATAAGACATAATCTGTCCTCTAAGGACGGCTTTTCCCGCGTCCCAGAATAGCCCTGGATTAGTTATGTGAGATGAGTTATCGTGTTCATATTCTTTCCACCACCTCTGTAATAATTCCCTGAAGTGGTCATCAGATTGAAGGGAGCTTGGGAAAAGCCATAGAATATCTGTTCCCTTAGGGTGAAGATCTCGTAGAGAAACCATCACCGGTGCATGGTTGGAAATCACCAGGTCTCCGATGGTGGTTGACTCCAATTTGCTTAGTAGGGATGAATTAGCCAAAAGATAATCTATTCTAGACCATGACAAGTGAGCGTGGGAATAGTGAGTGTACTGTCTCTCTTCTGGATTGAGGTGGTGCCACACATCCGTCAACCCCAATGATTTACAAAGGTCTCCTATCAGGCTCTGTTTGGATAGATTGGAACCCTTAGATTTACCTGTTCTCCTTCTATCCTCCATTTTGTTCATTACGCAGTTAAAATCTCCTCCCAGTAAAAGAGTGCTCCCACTATCCTCCAGAGCGAGATTGTGAAGCCTTGTGAAGAACTCCCTGTCCTGAGCATTGGGGGCATAGACATTGATCAAACTAATATTGCCCACCGGAGTCTCTAGATGGATTCTTATCACCCTCCCCTGCTCGTCGGTGTCTTGCTTAATAATATTGCAGGGGGGTATTCTTGTGGAAAAGTAACACCACTCCCGCCTTTCCCTGAACTGCTGCAGAGCCTCTCACTTCCCCAACCCACATCTTTTTTAGGCGGCATCCGGTTTTAATTTCTTGAGATGTTTAAGAACCATCGTTCTTTTGTGGAGTGAACGTAACCCCTTAATGTTCCATGTCAGTATGCTTATAGTGTAACCAAATCAAACGGATCTGAATAAGATATAAGGGTCAAGAACCTCGCATAGCTGTGCACCTCCCACTCCCTTCCAACAACCCAACATCCCCTGAAACTGAAAAAAACTCTATTCTTACATCTTCTTAGTTTTACTTTCCTAACTTTCTTGACTTCTCCTTTTACTTGCATTTTGAGTGGAGGCAAAAACACCATCCTCCAAGCAGCTTACACCTAATATCCCTGACTGTGCCCCGTACCGTGAACAGATATCCAACCATATGCATATACTGTTCTAGTAACAACCTCTAGAGTCAATCTGTTGAAACAACCTTGCTAGAGTTATCCGCTAGTGGAAGTCTCTAAGCACCTAATCAGTAGAGCCTTCCCTTCACATATTTCTAGCTCTAACAACATAAGTCCAACCCATATACCTGATCTTCAATCCTTGTCGGAGCTCCATGATCTTGGGGTTCGGCACTGGTCGGACTGGAGTACCGCATCCTCCCTTCTCTCTGTTGTTTCCGGCTTTGGCTTCTTCTCTCTCTTTTAAGTCTTTTTTCCTCTAGAGTTTCCAAGTGCCCTCTTTTGTGAATCAGTCCCTCCAAATACTCCTCCGCTTCCTCCACGGAGTGATGTATGATGGGACGACCTTGCTCTGGGAAGATCCTGAGGATAGTCGGGTATTGTAAATTGAAGCGGATCCTCCTTTTCACGAGTGCTGAGCAGACATTAGAAAACTGTTTTCTTTTCCTAGAGACTTCAATGGAGTAGTCCGCAAATATCAGCAATTTGTCCCCATTGAGAGTGAGCGCGGATTTTTGGGTGCGATAGGCTTGCAGCAGCTGGGTCTTTTCGGAGTAGTCTAGATATTTTACAATGACCGGTCTGGATCGTCATCGTGGGCCGACCACAGGCGGAGGTGGCGGTCCAATTCTGTGCGCCCGCTCCACCTTCAGGGGGCGGTCTAGACCCAAGGCTCGAGGAATATCTCTGCTGCAAATAGTGTGCAGGTTTTTAAGGGGTACATCCTCACTGAGCCCTATGATCCTGAGATTATTCCTGTGGGAACGATTTTCAAGATCTTCTACCTTTTCTTGAAGGTACTCTGATAGCTTGATTAATCTCTCCATGGTACTTCTTACACCCAGTATATCATCTTCCACCGTGCGCATCCTCTCTTCTAGCTCATTAATTTGGCGTGTGTATTTTAACCTCTGTATGAATGGCTGATACAGCTGAGGTGACTGCAGCTTTAACAGATGCTGCTATTGTTGTTTCAAAAGAAGATAA
>JAODAL010063903.1:0-19002 GCA_025379985.1 Phyllomedusa bahiana
TTTTGGGGGTCGGGCAATTTAAAATGGTCCAAGGTGCCAATAGGGCAGTATTCCTGTCGGGGGTGCTCACCACACCCACTCTAACTACGGCCCTGCCAGCTGAACCTCTGTATTCCCCGTTGGGATGTTCTTGCTGCCCCCACATATATGACAAGTACATGGTTCCTGGTGCAAAAAGTGATAGGGGTCTCCTGCCAGTTACCATGTGCCATTTACAATACCGGTGTCTTCTTTTGTGTCAAAGGGGCCCCGTTGCAGCTGAAACCGCTGTACCTGCTGTGGCTACGCCGTCCTTATCTTTTTGGTTAGCCATTGAATGGAATGAATTATTTTAGCCAGTGAATTTTTTTCGGTGCCTCTTAGAGCCTAATTGTCTTGAATAAGATGTACCATGTATCCAGTTTACTGTGGATGATAATTCAAGCTTCTCCTCACCTGTTTGGATCTAAAATTGAACCTGGTCCTCCTCTCCCATAGACTTCAATGGGGATCGACGATCAATTGCGATCGTAAATCGTAAATCGGCGCAATATTTTCCAAAATCAGCAATCGCCTACATCTTCATATTTTTACTGATCGCTCATCACTATAAATTTTGTGATCTATGGTCTCTTGCGTTTTTATGTGATGCCTTGAGATGTTTACACTTTTTATGAATGAAACTGAATCATGAGACTTTTTTGCATATCGTGTGACCCACTAGAATGTCATGTGATCTATTTGCATATCATGTGATCCATTATAATATCATGTGACTCGACAGGACATCTATAAAATGCATTCTAGGAAGTGTTTGTACCTCACCCCTTGAGGAAGCAACTGTGAAACATGTGTAGGGGATCGTGGCTGATTTGGGTGAGCTCACATTTGTGCGTTATTATACCAATGCCGAGAGCTTTGTATATTCTGTATACCTGATATTTATTGATGAGGTTATTAGCACTTAGATAATGTTGTACTTGTGCTGTAATATATTTATAGCTTGTGTTATTCCCTATTTGTACCTAGCCAATTATCTGTTGTAGTCATCATTTTATTATGTTTATCAAATTTGTTATCTAATAAAGATTGAATTGTATTTTATGGGAACAAATCCTCCTTGTCTTCATTATCTGGTCTGATATGTAAAGCCTTTGGAGTGATTAGTATCTTTCTTGATATAATAGTGTATACCCTATTTAGGGTGCTTTCACACAGTGCAGTTTTGGTGCAGTTTTAACTGTGCTCCAATTAAACTGCCTTTATTACTAGCAAGCTTTTTGCACTTTTCTCAACGGTTTGGAAAGTAATTAATTAGTGTGTTTGTAACCCACAAGACTTCAACCACAGTCATTGATTACTTACTTGAAACACCTTTCTGAACAATTTAGACAACTGAAAGAAGCCTGCTGGTAATAAATGCAGTTTAATTTGAGCGCAGTTAACACTGCACCCAAACCACGCAGAGTGAAAGCACCCTTACTTGGCTAAATGTTGTCTGGGTCTTTTTAGGTTAATGATATAAATTTTATATTTTTTTTACTATTTTTACACAACAGAATTGTGTTTGTAAAAAATTGTGTTTTTAAGATATCATAGATTGACAGCCATAACTTTTTAATTTTTCTAAATATATAGAGCTGATTAAGGACTTGCTTGTTGTGGGATAAGTAGATGTTTTCATTGGTATCATTTCAGGGTTCATATGATGCTGTTATCACTTTTTATCCAAGTTTTTTGGAGGTGGAATGAACAAAATACAGCAATCCTGGCAGTGTTTTTTTTATTTTTTATAGCAGTCACTGTGCAGTATAAATAATATGCTAACTTTACTGATCTGGTCCATTATATTATAATGATACCCAATTTTTTAATTTTTTTTTATATTTTACTGCTTTTACATGATAAAAACACTTTTATAAAAAAAAAAAAAAGCAAACACATTTTTGCCTCACTATAGTTTGAGAGCCATAACTTTTTTGGTTTTATATTGTGTACAGAGCTGTATAGGGGCTTGATTTTTGCAGGATGAGTTGCCACTTTTATCAGTACTATTTTTAGGGGGACAAGACTTTTTTAATTGCTTTTAAATCTGTTTTTTGCAAGGCAGGGTGAAGAAAATATTACAATCCTAGTAGTGCTTTTCTATTTTTATTTTTAACAGTGCTCATTGTGCAGAATAAGTGACATTTTATTTTACTCCCTGGGTTGATACGATTACAGCAATCCCCAATATATACAGTTTTTTTTTATGTGGTAGCACTTTAAAAAATATATTTTTATTGTGTAAGACAATATTTATGCATTGTTATCTTCTAATAGTTCTAAATTTTTTATCCATTTACAGAACTGTGTAGGGGCTTTTTTTATGCAGGATACAGTGACTTTTTCATTTTACCACTTTGGCATTTATTTGACTTCTTGAACACTTTTTTTTATAACATTTTATGTGCTGTGGGATGAACAAAAATTGCAATTCAGTTGGGCATAGAATCCTTTTTTAAGCTAATTAACATATATTAATATTAATAATATATAATATAAAATATATTTTAATAGTATATTATATATATTATAATAAAATATATAATAGATATAATATATTAATTAAAAAAAAACATATATTTCTTTGTGTAGGATTTGGAAATGGTTTGTTATACAATTACTGAACCCCAAAAATTGTCAAAATGAACTTTTCTCCACTCAGAATAATTTTCACCAACCAGCAAATAATTATTGCTAATTAACTAATGATTTCACCATCAATAATGCAAAAACAGAACTTTTGGGCACACAGTATGATTTAGCAAATCCAAGCACTCTGTATAAAATGTATATGAGAGTTAGGCGTTATGTGAGCCTTGAAATGTCGCCAAATAACAGCTTCTTGTGGGAGAAAGATGCAGCCAGCAATACCAAACTCCTTAACTATTGCTGTCTATGGAGAGAAAAATGCTATCTAACTACGTCTTGAATCTCTAAGCTTGCTGCACACCCCCAAACTAACTACCTAACTAATCTAAATAGCAGCTTTTCCTGTTGCTAATAAACAAATCTTGTGCCCGCAGTCTGTACAGTGCAGAGAGTGACCTGAAAATGGCAATACAGTAAAATATATTTAACATGGTCATGTGATTTTAGCAGTCATTGAGAGCCATACACCTCAGCGATGACATTTTTGACACTTCTCTGTGCTCTGCACTGATTGGAAGGCTGCCAGAGGTGCAGAAAGGTACTGATAACTATTAAAATGGTGTGTCGACTGCCTTTCGAACTCGAACATTTGCTTGAACGAACAGTAAAATGTTCGGTTCGAGAAAATCGAGATGTTCAACTCGAACTTAACTTTTCTCGAACGGTTCGATCAACACTATGAGACCCAGGTCCCCTCACCAGAGAAGAAAGAAAACAAATATTAATGGGCAGACAGACAGGATGAACAAAGGAGCCAAAAAAACCTGCCCTGGCCCTGTCCGACAGATGTATGAACTGTCCTATGCCAAAATCTTGCACATGTTGTGACAGACCCAACACTTTAGAATGCGACAGCTCTATAGGGGGGTGCTGCATCAGATTCATAGAACCCGCCACATTTATGTGTCACAAAACTGTCTGTGACTGCAGTAATTTCTTTAGCTGGGAAATAATTGCATTTATACTAAGACATTTGCAATAGTGAAATGTGGATTTGTCCCTAATTAGCAAAATTATTCCTTTCATGAATGGGTTAAGGTTCAGTTAGTCATCATTCCCACACAGGCATCTTAGTTTATTCTTTATGATCTGATTAAAACACAGGGTTGAGTATAATGTCAAGTATCTTTATATATCCTTAAATAGACATCTCCAAGCACAGATTATTGCGCCATGTAAAGTCTAGGCTAATTTCCAATTTTAAAGACTCCTTTCTATTGTAGCATACAGATGACAAGAAAAATGAAAATGACATTAATTTGCAGGACTTAAAAAGTTTCTGATGAGTTCCATTCCCCTTTCTAGACAAAGAATTAAATACCAACTCAATTACTGATGGCATTTTAAGATCTCCTAATTATTAAGTAAAAATTAGGATATGTGGTTTAGTTCATGTCTATCGTTTGTTATTTTATATATTTTCTAGACAAGAGTTATGTGATTTTACCAGTTATTTTCCTTTTTTTGAATAAATATTAAAAATTTGCTACTTTATGCAACCTTATCCCAAAAAATTACTGTATATACTCGAGTATAAGCCGAGTTTTTCAGCACAAAAAATGTGCTTAAAAATCCCCCCTTGGCTTATACTTGAGTCACTGTTGGCGCTCGGGCACTGCGATGGCCCGAGTGCTGACAGGGACGCTTCAGTTATATGCGACTCCTCAGGGAGCGCATATAATTGAAGGCAGAGTAAGCTGACAACGTCCAGGCACTGTGGTGGCCCGGGCGCTGTTAGCTATCTCTTCACTTGTATGCGACTCCTCCGGAGCGCGTACAAGTGAAGAGATACCACTGCGGAGCAGAGAGCGAGCGCTCCGTGCTCCGCAGTGGACTGCAGGCGGCCGCAGACTCGCGGCAGTCCGGAGTTTCCGGTACAGGCAGCGTGTGTCATCACGCTGCATGCGCGTCCTGATGACATCACCCGCCTGTGCCGAGAAGACCGAGGAGAACGCCCGGAAGACGGAGCAGCGGGGAGCCAGGTAAGTGTTTTTTTTGTTTTAAAACCATACCTATACCAGACTGTAACCTGCTTAGGGGGACATATACCTGCCTATAACCTGCCTAGGGGGACTTATACCTGCCTACAACCTGTCTATGGGGCCATATACCTGCCTATAACCTGCTTAGGGGGACCTATACCAGCCTATAGCCTGCCTTGGGGGACTTATACCTGCCTATAGCGACCTATACCTGCCTATAACCTACGTAGGGGGACTTATACCTGCCTATAATGACCTATACCTGCCTATAACTTACCTAGTGGGACTTATACCTGCCTATAGCCTGCCTATAATGACCTATACCTGCCTATAACGATCTATACCTGCCTATAACCTGCCTATGGGGGCAATTACCTGCCTATAGCCTGCCTATGGGGACATATAGCTGCCTATACCTGCCTATAACGACCTATACCTGCCTATAACCTGCCTATGGGGGACATTAAACTGCCTATACATGCCTATAACCTGCCTATGGGGGACATAAAACTGCCTATTCATGCCTATAACTTGCCTATGGGGAACATTAAACTGCCTATGTAATTTTATTGGTATCTATTTTTATTTTTAAAATTTACCAGTAGCCACTCCGTTTTCCACCCTAGGCTTATACTCGAGTCAATAAGCTTTCCCGGTTTCTGTGGCAAAAGTAGGTGCCTCGGCTTATACTCGGGTCGGCTTATACTCGAGTATATACGGGTATATGGTCTTTTTCGATATATATCCAAAAGTTTGGTGGCTGAATTTAACAAACACCAATGACGTGAACATAACTATAAAAAGTAAGTACTTGTCACCAATAAGATATTGGGCAAAAATGTGTTGTACGAGTATGTGAAATAGATAGTTGAAGTCAAGATAGTAGATACATTTGTCATAAATTACATAACATACAAACATAATAAACTAGAGATGAAACTTCAAGCTCTTGGATTTCAAAGCATAATCTACAACAGGGCTCCCCAACCATTATCAGAAGTTTCTATTGATGGTTCAATTTAGGTGTGCAGACATGGCAATATTTAAAAGACTCCTAGTCTTTGCTCCCCATTGCTACACCCCTGTCATGAACTGTAAGGGAGCAGATAATAATTTGGGTTATAAATAAATAAACATTTAAATAATATGAAACAGGAAAAAGATAAATTTTAATTATTATACTTCCAAAATGTAAAATGAAGAAAAGGAAGTTTCTTGTCTTTGTTTAGAGAAGAAAGCTTGTAATTTATCAAAATTGTTAGAGTAGAGAAATTCAGTAGATATGCTGTATGTTACTATAATGGTCTATTTACAAGAACTTAATCAAAGGTCATCCAGCTGTCAATTTCCTGCTAACTAAGGCTGGGTTCCATGGTGTAGCAGATGTGTGTGGACAAAACATGGCTGTCAATAAATACCAGCAAACCCGTTAGGCTATTGGTGGCTGCAGTTTCATAAGCGTGAATCTACCGTATGCTGAGACCTTTATAGAAGGCTTATTAACTATAAGTTGCTCTTAAATTATGCCTGCAGGCACATATTTGCTATCTATCAACTGTGTCATTAAGAAGTCTTTTTTACAAACCGAGAATACATTAAAGTCGAGAATACAATAATTAGGAGGCCAGAAACATGTCACACAATTTTTCATTTTTTGATCCAGGATCTAGATTATATATAATTGAAAGACCACCTTAAGTAAAAAAAAACAAACAAACAAACAAACAAGTGTCAGCAATATATTTCCAGCATATGGTTGGTATAGTAACTGTGTGGCTCCAGGAGTAGAGAATGTTGAAGTAGTAAAAGAGTGTTGTAATCTGAACAATATCTGCTTTCTGTATGTAATGGCATAGCTATTGGAACTGCAAAGGTAGCATTTAAACTCAATCCCTGGTACCTGAGAAAGTCAAAAAGTCTCTTTGCTGCATAAATTGAGACAGATTAGACACTTCTGCGCCTTGTCAGACAAAAGAGTGAAAGCGAAAAGTGAAAACCTCTGTAAAAGGTGTGCAGCATGGCAAAGAGTTGGCATGGCTCAATGTTCGAAGCAGTGTGCCAAAAAATGCCATAAAATGATGCCGCAGTTGATGGCACAAGCTAAGTCAATTAATAAATGGTGTAAACTTAAATTAGACAGTTTAAACAGATTCATCCTCCTCCTGATAAATTTGCCACACTTTAAAATTGTATAATCTAAATATACAGGGCGGCATGCATGAAATTTGATATTAACACGCAAAATAAGTGCATAGAATGCGCCTGATTTATGAACCCCCTCTACTGTGCGTCATAAATCAGGCGCTTTTCAGCACTCGGGCGTCATTTCTGGCTCAGGTATACCCCTTTAAAAGTGGTATACCTGTTCCAGCTATAATGCACCCAGAAAAGCCATAGTGAAGCTAAAAATAAGTAGCGTGCGGGAGATTTAACGGGGCTGCGCCTGATATCGGGCTGATCAAGACGCAGGTCCATTCATACATGTTGCCCACAATTTCTAAGGGCCACATGTATGAAAACTGTCTAGGTCTAAAATTCCCTTTGTTGCCCAAAGGGGCGCTCTGATTGGTTGCTAGGGGGAACACAGTGAATTTTAGACCTAGACAGTTTTCATACATGTGACCCTAAGTGTTAGACAATATTCATAAATCTGCCCTAGAAGGGAAAATTCATTCTGACACATTTTGTAAAATAAATAATTAGATCTATGGTCCATCTTCAGAAATCTTTAACCAATAATTTTATATTATTTTATCTTGTAAAAAAAAAAAAAGCATCAAGGGCCCTGTTAAACTTGATCAATAAGTCATCCATCATAACATCATGTAGCTGAGAGTTATAAAGTCTCACTGCTCTTACAGCATAGAATCCCCCTTTATTATGATAGTGAAACCTTAGTTCCTGTACCTGTAGACATAAATGATGCATCCTTAGCATGGTTACAGGCCCAGCAATAAAAAGATTATTAGTCATATCTTAATATAGTCCATTCAGATAGTGCTTTGAGTAATGAGATCTTCCCTAGGCTGACATTTTCCTAAAATAGTTAACCCCACATTTGATAATCTTACCTGATGACTCAATCCAATTATACCTTCAAGGGGGTTGTGCTATTATTTTTTTTAATTAAATTTATGCTATGCTGCAGTAACAAAAAATCTGATACTTACCTCTTTTCGAGTACTTCCACTGACCACCGTCTCACTAATATTTTGTTTACTTCATGGTCCTGGCATTCACATTGTCTCCACTGCATGGTTGAAGCGGTCAGTTCACATTTCCTGACAAAATTGTTCAGAGCCTCTCACTTCCAAATGATGATGGTAGCTATGACATTCCAACTACCAGGACCTGGAAGTAAACAGAAGATCAAGAGGGTGGACAGCAGCAGTGCTGGAAATGGAGGTGAGGATAGTGGTGAGTATATATATATATATATATATATATATTTTTTGTATTTTTCTACTGCAGCATAAGCATAAATTTATATGAACAAAGACATATGGACAATCCCTTTAAATAACGTATTGTTCTTCTCTGCACCTGCTGTAATTCAGCTGTGTCATTCTTAAACACAAAAAATTTTCAAAATATCTCATGTCTTGACTACTGATTCATATAGAGTCAAAATATGAGTAGAAAAAGGTCACTGATAAATAGAGATTTCAATGTAGGAAATATAATAATAAAAAATATACATACAAAAACCAAAAGGGACGTGTAGTTTTTGATCACAGTTAGCTTGCCAGTTACTATTTGACAAACAATATTTTATGTCCTATTACTGTGTTCAGAATTTTAAAAAGGGTATTTAATATTCATGACCTTGTCTTTAGCCACTTATCAAAAATATACCCTTAAAATTTCCATAAAGACTTTTGTGACTATAAAAATTCTGTACCTTTTTGTGTTGCATTTTAAGTAGCCACAATCAATTCTGTTGTTCTCCCAATGTCACCACATTGTTAGCGTATACAAGATACATAGGTAATATTAATGTAGTTAAGCCATTAGAGTACAAGGTAAAAAGCACCATGTATCGAAAGAGTGGAATAATATCTTCTATTCATTTATCACACAGCGGGTGATGAAGGGCTTAATTTGTGCTCAAAGCTCACAGCTACAAACTATTAGGCAGAGCGGGATATAGGTTATTCCACTTAAATTGCCTTTAAATATAAAATTGCACACTCTCAATTACATTAGCTGTAAACACAAGGTTAAATGAAAGCAAGCTAAATAGGCACACTTTTCTTACGTCCTTTGGCTAAGATGACACCACCGACATCTCTTCCTCACAATTGACAAAAAGTGTTATTCACATTACATTGACTGAATGTGATTGAAAATTGTATGATAATCTTTTTAAATGTAACTGGGTATTGACTCTGGGGTATTCAAGAAAGAAAGCATTCACAAAAGAAGTTTTTCTTGTGTCCAAGGATTCATGATTGACTAACAAGTAAAATGAACCTTAATGTTTCTAGTTTGAATGAAGCCATCAAACACAGAGTTGTTATGGCAGCAATTTTGTACTACTGAGCCATAGATATTCCATATACCGCTACATGGCATCTCTGATTAGCATATTATCGAGATATTCTAATACTTCCAGGGGCGAGTACCTTCCTAGAATAGCATCCAAGGGAGTATGTTGCATGTTTTTTCTGTCGGATTCAAAGTGAACTCATAAGGAAAAAGAAATCTACATACCACTGTGTGAAATCATACATAGACCTACAGATTTACAGTAAAACCCAATTTGTTTTGATTTGTGCTATACCATGGCTTCATACAATTCATAAATTGCACTGAGATTAGAGATGGGCGAATTTCTCAAAAATTCGATTTGCCGAGTTCGCCAAATTTTCTGACTAAAATCGTTTTGACCCGAATTTATTTGCGGCAAATCACATTAAACAGCTATTTCCTGGCTGAAGAGAGCTTGTAGGGTGTTGTAGAACATTGTGCCATGCTCAAATATGCATAGGGAACGTGGTTTGGTCTTCATACAATGCTGTGTTTTAGTTGACATGCACATGACAGCCGCCATGTGTATCATCTAGCAGCCGTGTGTTGACCACCAAGCCAACGCTTCTTGAATGGTTGATTAGGCCATCCACTTTCTCCCAGATGACATCTTACAACCCCAGCCAAGAGTCGGTGGGTTTGGCAGACACAACCCTTTGTTGGTATGGCCCAGGTGAGGGGCCCTTACCTGTCCTCAACCCACCTCTGTCCCGTTCGCTTCCCACACCCAGAGAACTACTATGTGCTGTGGTCTCTGCGCCACTATACAGTGAGAACCAACTATTTGAGGACAGTGGGCAGCAAAGAGGTGGGGAAAACATCCGCTGCTTCTTGCAGAAGCGGGCAAGTAGTAATGAGGAGAGTGGTGTGGGGGGTTATGTTGCGAGTGGTCAGGCTACATCGACACCATTGAGGAGGACGGCGGTGACAGGCAAACACTAATCGATGTAGCCAATCAAACATGGGAGCCGGGTGAAGCAAGCGGGGCTGGGACAAGGTATTCTGGTGCCCTAGTTAAACAAGGCATAAAGTGCCCCCCAAATGGAAAATTCAGCCCACTCCATGCCTCCTTGTGCCCCCTTTTCTGCCTGGGATGAAGTGGCGCCCTAGGTGGTCGCCTACCTTCGACTACCCATTGTCCCGGCCCTGGAAGCAAGGGCTTCATCATTATCATTGGGAGAAGAGAGCGGCAGCTTGCGTGTCAGGCAGTGGCGCAGCCCACAATTCGGTAGTGTGGCCGGGAGTCAGCAGATTGGCAGCAGTGCGAGGTTGGGAGCTAAACAGCCACGATTTAGACCACCCACTTTGCAGGTCGCAGAAAGTATCGGCACAGGGGCTCACCGGGGCAGCGGCTGTAACAGTTAGTCAGTGCGGAGCATTGGTGGTAAAATCACCTACTCAGCGGTGTGGCATTTTTTTGACAAGACACTAGAGGAGGCGAACATGGCTATATGTGGAATCTGTGGGCAGAAAGTAAAATATGACCAGGGACCTAACGTTGGCACCACAGCCCTACATCAACATCATGCAGAATCACCATACAGTGGCCTGAGAAAAACGTGTCTCAGATGTGGTGGTCCATCCTGCTGCTGCAGCAACAGCAGCAGCACCCAGTGGCATGCCTCCCACTTCAGGCAGTCAAGGTTCCACCATCTCTGCCGAAGACAACTGCCTGTCTTTCACATCATCTACCAGATGCTCCTGCTCCTCGCCATTTATGGTGTCAGCAGTCGTTCACCGAGATAATTGCCAAGAGACAGCAGTATGCGTCTAGCTATCCCTAAGTGCAGAAGCTGACCGTGCTCCTTTCCAAGTTGGTGGTACTGCAGTCCCTCCCTTTTCAAGTGGTGGACTCTGCACCATTAGGAGAACTGGCCAGGAAACTTTGCAAGCACTTTAGACATTCCTACACCACCAAGCACACCCTCATTGAGCTAAACAGAACAGAGAAACTACAAACAGAGAAAAACAGAAATTGATTAACAGGGAGACTATATGAACAGGAGTTATTGCTGAACAGGGAGTTATTGCTGAACAGGGAGTTATTGCTGAACAGGGGGAAATTGCTGAACAGGGGGAAATTGTTGAACAGGGGTAAATTGATGAACAGGGGTAAATTGATGAACAGGGGGAAATTGATGAACAGGGATAAACTGATGAAAAGGGAGAAATTAATGAACAGAAAAAGGACATTAACAATCTTTTGATGATCCAAGTGGACAGGAGTACTCCCCTGTGTAATTTTGATGTCAGCCAGTGGCAGCTCATGTGTGAAACGGGATGAATAACGTCATTCCACTGCTTCATGTCTTGGAAGAGATGCTGCAAAATCTGTCTGGTCAGGGGACCAGAGACATGGCGACTACATCTCACGGCCACATGAGTCCAGTGGGGGCTGGACTGGAGGAGGAGGAGGAGGAAGACACTGGAGCACAAGCAGTGTCTGGTGAAACGAGTGTTTTTTTTATTCAGGTGACAGGAGAGGAGCAGGAGCAGCCGGAGAATGAGGAAGACGAGGAAGATGACTCAGATACACTGTGGTAGTATACAGTGGAGATGGAGGCAGGGAGTCCCTCAGAATCACTTACACAGATGGCCCGCTGCATGCTGATTTGCCTGGCTAGTGACAGCTGAATTGTCACCATCCGGCAGAAGGATGACTTCTGGCTCTCTACCTCTTGGATCCTCGTTACCGGTACCAAATGGGGGCATTTTTTAACCTGCCAAGACAGAGGACAAACTCAAATACTATAGAGTCATCCTATGTAATCAGTATCTGCGCCATTGTCCATCCTCTAGCAGGTCTAACCGGGTGGTTCATCAGCGCTCATGTACCACTTCCACGGCTGCTGTGGAGGGATGTGGGATTAGGAGCAGTACCAGCTCCATCATCAGCAACCTGAGTCTGGAGTTGTTGATGAGCAGCTTTCCTCACCCCCTAGTGATTTAGGTACCCACCAGCAGCAGCACCTGGAGCAGACCCTGAACCCTGGATTCTTTTGGCTACCTGCCTCAGCTACTATTCTGATGCTGCCTCCCGCCTGATTCCACACATCTGCTGCCAGCTGCTCCTTCAACTACCCACATCTTTACAACGGACTGATATTGCCACCCACCTCCCCACTCTTCACTGGGCCATTATTTAGCCTTCTGATGCTGCTGCCACCTCACCACTAAGGTCTCCTCATGCTGCTGCTGTCGTCTCCAGGCTATGTCACCATGTCACTCTCTGGCTTGATGTTGCTGTTACTGCCACCTCCTCATTATGTTACCTAGCTGCCGCCACCTCAAAATTATGACACTTCAAATGCTGTTTCCACCCTCCACCACTCTATGACGTAGCCACTCTGTTTGGTTTTCCCCTTTTTTTAATCTGTCACAAGGAATGAAAGGACAAACAAAACCAATTGTGTTTTCGGAGAAGCCATAAGGCTAGTATGACATGGTCCTTTATTTGTATCAGGATTGTCAGATGAGTAGGTAGCCAAAAGCAGGAGTGGATACAAAACACAGAACACATGCAAATATTCCATTTTCTTATTTTTGGGATCAACTCCTGTTTCTTTTTGGCTTTAGCAATGGTGGATTATTGACCAACTGAAAGTGGACACTGAAGGATCAAAGGAATTGCAAAATGATTATTGATGTCAATGCAAAGTTACTGATGACACCCTCTTCACTATTTTTTTTTTTGGGGGGGGAGGGGGGGCTCTACATGTATCAGCATTTAACAAAATCATCACAATAATTGAAAAAAATTAATGTTTTGCCACAGATAGCAATATCCCAAAAGACTGGAGTGGCTGGATTTGAGATGTATGTAGGGCTGAAATACACAAACACTTGATTTGAATAAATCTTGAGTGAATAAAAACTTGAGTGAATAAATCAACTCTTGGCAACAGATTAAAATACCCCCACCATTCTGAAGTTGATGGATTTCAGGCATGTATGTGGCAGAAATACACACACCCTGTATTTTACTCCAAATTACCCCACAATCAAGAGGTTAAATTAACCCTTGGGTATGAAAAACTATACAGAACAACCAAATGTAATTTAGGCATATATGGGGCAAAAAAATACAGACACCCTGTATTTTACTCCAAATTACCCCCTTATGTATGAAATATCGTACAGAAAAAACAGATGTAATTTAGGCGTATAGAGGACAATAAAGTAAAGACACCCTGTATTTTAAGCCAAATTACCGCACAATCAAGAAGTTAAATTAAGCCTTGTGTATGAAATATCGCACAGAAAAAACAGATGTAATTTAGGCATATAGAGGACAATAACACTCTGTATTTTTGTCCAAATTACCGCACAATCAAGAAGTTAAATTAAGCCTTTGGTATGAAATACCCTACAAAAAAAAAACAGGTGTAAATTAGGCGTATATGGGACAAAATAAAAAAGACACCCTATATTTTAGTGCAAATTAACCCACAATTAAGCGGTTAAATAAAGCCTTGGGTATTAAATACTCTAAGGAACAACCAGATTTAAATTAGGCATATATGGGACAAAATAAAAAAAAAGACACCCTATATTTTAGTGCAAATTAACCCACAATTAAGCGGTTAAATAAAGCCTTGGTTAAAAAATTTAAAATTTCTAAAAATACAGGAAAAACAACCAAAAATGGGTAAAATCCCTTTAGGCTATATGGGACAGAAGTACACCCTACCTGGACTTTAGGGAGAATACCCCACATACTACAAGACAATAATGATGCTGGTTAATGACACACACTTGTATTGGTCTTTCCCCCCAGTCGCTGATAAAACGAGTTTGTTTTATAATGAGTACAATATAGTGCAGCAGCAGATAAATAATAAAGCTGCTTGAGCAACAAGTGTGCAAATGACACACACTTGTATTGGTCTTTCCCCCCAGTTGCTGATAAAACGAGTTTGTTTTATAATTTGTTCAATATAGTGCAGCAGCAGCTAGATGCTTATGCTAGGACAGACAGTGAGAAGTGTGAGGATTTAAGATGGCGTCCGTATTTATAGGGATGTGACGTCACAGAAGCCCGTCGGTCGCTGATTGGCTTCATGTCTGCACATTGTCATTGTGGGTTTTCCTTTCTTCCTCGCAGAGTTCTCTGCCCCATGTAATGCCATGTGCTCGCGGCCATTTTGTCAATATAAAAGACGCTTCGTTCCCGCGAATAACCCTAAACTTCGGCTTTGTGCAGAACCAAAGTTTTCCCGAAATTCTAACCAAATTCCATTTCGTTAGAATTGATTCGCCAATCTCTAACTGAGATACATAATACCCACATGCATGAACCTTTTTTTTTTTTTACACTTGCTTTATATTTTACTGTTTGAAATTAATATTATTTTAAGCCTGTTTAAAATATAGGACTATCTACAGTATCACAAAAAATATTAGTATGGCCCATCTCTGGGAGGCTCCATATACTTCTAAATTCTGGACAAGATGATCGTGCTCATATTAAACAGAGTTTATGATGTGTTCCTCTTCTCTGTTTGCACACACACTGTGAACCCACTGTAGGTTTCTATATCATCTTCCTGCTTTGAAAAACCACAAAACCTGTAAAAAATTGTGTGAAGCAACAGTAATGGGTATTGAGATGGAATTATTTTCTCAGTTCTCCTACTGCTTAGTTTGTTTTTCTGCAGCATATACTGCTTTTAAGTAATTTTGATCTACTTTTATTCCATAAATTAAAACTAGTGATGAGTGATCTAATCGAGAAAAGTTGAAATCGAGCAGATTTTCACGTTTATCGAGGTTCCGATTTGATCTGATTTTTTTCTTTAAAATCTTATCAACATTTGGGATCGCAGATTCAAATCGCGCCATTGTCGCAGCTTCCTGTACTTTTGGCGGCCAGACAATCTGCGCAGAGCAAAGAGGGGGGTGAAGAACATCACCAGTGGGTGGTGTAGGGATCTCATGGGCTGCTAAAATCACATGACCTTGTTTTATCTGTCACTGCACTTCCTGCTCGCCACCATTCGCTTCCACACTGTGAACAGAACGGATAGTTGTCTCTCTGCTCACCTTTTTTCAAAGCTAGTAGACACTCTTTCCCAGCATTTTCTCTACTGAAAGGGTGCTAGATAGATTAGTTAGGTTAGGGTCAGGGGCGTAATTAGAGAAGCCTGGGCCCCAAAGCAAACTTTTCGCCCACCTCCCTGACCATGAACATTTACCAGAACATGCAGTTAGATAATGTAGATAATACAAGGGGCAAATACCTCACCATACTTTTCACTATCCTACTGCTACCAAACAAATCCACTATACCAAACCCAACATTACCAACAACACTACTACATATGGACCTGATTATATCTCCAGAACACGACCACAAATTACCACCACATAGTGACTAAATAATACCCCACTCTACTATGATCAGTATACAAAGGCCAATATTACCGCCATATAGTGACCATATAGTGGCATATGCTAGTGTACACAGGCTCTGCAGACTGTATATAACCACCATATAGTGACCATATAGTGGTAGACACCAGTGTACACAGACTCTGCAGACATATGTGATAGAAGTGTAGTTACATCTTGTGACTCCACAGGTAATATTTCTCTGACGAGTCATTGACTTCCCCTTTTGTTCTGCATTTGTTCCAGACCGCCATGATGACGTCTCCCGGCCACTTGTCCCTGGAGATTTAGACACAAATATCTTAGACCTCACTTTTCCAGCACCTCCCTCCCTGCCCCCTGGCTATATGGGGTCCATTTAGGCAGGCAGGGTTTAGATAGGCTATATGGGACCCCAGATAGACAATAGGTAGGCAATAGGGTCCTCATATAGGCAGGCAAGGTTTAGGTAATTATAGGGCCCCATATAGACAGTCAAGCAATGTTTAGGTAGAGTATAGGGCCCCATATAGATAGGCAGGCAGGGTATAGGGGCCATATAGGCAGGAAGGCAGAGTTTAGGTAGCTATGGGGGCCATACATATAGACAGGCAGGGCTTAAGGTAGGCTATAGGGGCCACATACAGGCAGGCAGGGCATAGGTTAGGTTAAAGTGGGCATATATATATATAGGCAGGCAGGGCACAGGGTAGGCTATAGGGGCTATATATAGGCAGGCAGGGCTTAAGGTAGGCTATAGGGGCCCCATACAGGCAGGCAGGGCATAGGGTAGGCTATAGTGGGCATGTATATAGGCAGGCAGGGCACAGGGTAGGCTATAGGGGCTATATATGCAGGCAGGGCTTTGGGAAGGCTATATATAGGCTTGCAGGGCTTGGGGGGCTATATATAGGCAGACATGGCTATATGGGCTATATATAGATAGGCAGGGCTTTGGGGGGGCTATAGGGGCCAATATATAGGCAGGCAGAGCTATAGGGGCTAGATATAGGCAGGCAGGGCTATAGGGGCTAGATATAGGCAGACAGGGCTATAGAGATCAATAAATAGGCATACAGGGCTAGATATAGGTAGGTAGGGTTTTTGTGGGCTATAGGGGCCAATATATAGGCAGGCAGTGCTAAAGGGGCTAGATATAGGCAGACAGGGTTATAAGGGTCAATATATAGGCAGACAGGGCTATTGGGGCTAAATATAGGCAGGCAGGACTATAGGGGCTAGATATAGGCAGGGCTATAGGGGCCAATATATAGGCAAGCAGGGCTATAGGGCCAATATATAGGCAGCCAGGGCTAGAGGGGCCAATATATAGGTAGGCAGGGGGCTTAATTAATATTTAAAAATAAGAAATCACTTACTCCCCTGTCCCTCGCTCCCTCGATGTGACCGCGCAGCTGGCTGGCCAGTCTGAGCTCGCCGCGGGCAGCGCGATGATGTGACGTCATCGTGCAGCCCACGTCAGCACTGTGGGCTGGCACAGGCTGATTAGCGGAGCCGCTATTCTCTGCTAATACCGGCCAGTCCCGGAGGGCCCGGGCGTTCAGAGGTAGGACGCGCTGGGCCCCGCAGCTCCACGTCCGCTGGCAGTGAACTAGTATGTTCACTGCCAGCGGGCACAGGAGCTGAACTACTGGGGTAGCAGACGTGTTAGCTGCTGCCGGGCCCCCTAAGAGCACGGGCCCCGGGGCAGCTGCTACGTCTGCTACGCCGATATTTACACCCCTGGTTAGGGTACAGCAAGATTAGGCAATTCTAGTCCGTATTAGTCAGAGATTTGGAACCGGCTGCAGTACCCTAAACTTCCTTGGTTCAGTTTCTGAGGGGGAGGGAGGGGCCTGGTTGGGGGGGGGGGGTGCAGTTGATGCATCAGACACAACGACATTCATCTCTCATATTAAATCTCTGTGAGATAGCAGCGTATTTCAATTCTGCATTGCCCTAAACTACCTGCAAGCAATTTCTGAGGAGGGAGGTCGCTTGATTGTGGGGGGAACTTCTGCATCATACACAGCTACATCAATCTCTCATAAGAAATCACTGTTCTATACAGTTTTATTCTGGAAAAAATGTCTTCCTTGGCCACAACGTCACTGCAGGGGTAAAAATGGACTCCAGTGTACAGGACACTTAGGAAATCAGCCCTAAACCGAAATAGCTTTGATACTCAGCTTTTTGGCAGAAAACTACCCTTTATTTGTATGCAGCAGTTTTTTTGAGGGGACAGCTGGTGTAAAAGACCCTGTTCTTCCATGAGACCCAATTTCCAAGATATTCCATTTAAAAATATCCTGTTTATAATCCTTAATGCTTGTCGCATAAGACCACATTCCTTGGCTATTCCGCTGAAAAAAGCCAATTGCTAGTCATAATTGGCAGTGATAAATTACAAGGACTGAAGAAGAACATTCTTGATTGGTTGGCAGAGTTGTTCCCCAACACCTATTTTCGTAGATAATTCGTGTAAAAAAATTCTATATATACTCCTGGTTGCAGGTGTCAGAAAATACCACATTTATTAGGTATTCCAGAGAAAACATTTCTATTTCTACCACTGGTTGTCAGAAAAGACTGCATGTCTTAGATAATCCGTGGAAAAAAATTCTATTTGTACTGGTTGTCAGAAAAGACCACTGTAAAAGACACCAATAGTAAAGGTCATATTAAAATAAAGCTTAATTCACATACTCATTTCAAATTTCACATGCCTCAAGGCAATCAAAATTAACAGTGGTTACTGGGTGGCCACCTTCCTTGATCCACGTTCCAAATCAAAAGTCAGCAATTTCCTTCCACCCACTCATTTTGACAGTAGACTGCAGGAATTTGAGACAGGGCTCATTGACCATTTGGAGACATTTATCGCATCTTTTTCACGTTCTAATGTCATGGTGGAACAAAGTCAGCAACATAACAGCAGTAGAATGGCAAGTAGCCGGACCAGCAGCAGCAGTAGCATTGGAAAAATTTTTGTTTTAAAGAGCCAAATTCTTCAGGCAAATTTTATTCTGAGGGTCCATAAGGGCATCTGTGCTAGTTGGGGTCATGCTGTGGTAAAGGACAGCGAAAGTCAATGTCATGTTCACTAAAATATTGGTTCAAATATTTATTTCCTCTGGCACATTTTATTCTGAGGGTCCATAAGGGCATCTGTGTGGGTTTTGAGGTCATGCTGCGGTAAAGGATACCGATAGTCAATGTCCTGTTCACTAAAATATTGGTTCAAATACTTATTTGTTCAGGCACATTTTATTCTGAGGGTCCATAAGGGCATCTGTGCTGGTTTCGGGGTCATGCTGCGGTAAAGGACAGGGATAGTCAATGTTCAGTTCACTGAAATAGTGGTTCAAATACTTACTTCCTCTGGCACATTTTATTCTGAGGGGCCTAAGGGCATAGAATGGATTTTTTGGGCATTTTGTGAAAAAAA
>JAODAL010063904.1:0-19000 GCA_025379985.1 Phyllomedusa bahiana
GGAAAGTAACAGAGCGGTTGCGATCGGCGCTCCGCCGCATCTCCGGGAAACGCTGCCTCAAACCTCCCCCGGGGGCCCGGGCGTTCGGGGGGAGTAGCCCCGGGGCCCCGCGCTCCCCGCCCGCCGCAGTGAACTGTTAATTACGCCGGGGGGGCCCAGGAGCGGCATTACCCGGGGTAGCGACGCGGTAGCAGCTCCCCCGGGGCCCCCTAACGCAGGGCCCCATAGAAACTGCTCCCCCTGCTACCCCGGTATTTACCCCCCTGCCCAAGGTTTGATCATCAGGGCTGGTTGCATTGCTATATAAAAATGATTTATGCATTCGGGGGCGACGTGTATGAACGCGGCTGCGGCAGAAGTCTGGCGTCTTTTCAGCCCGAAAACTGGCACAGCCCTGTCCGCTATATTTTTAACCAGGCGCTCTCCAATCTCAGGCGCATTACAGTGCACCATTGGCACATAGTAATGCGCCTGAGAAATTACACATTTTACACAAAAAAGCGCTATTTAGAGATGTAGATCTCCCCTGCTTACCAGGGGCGTTGCTAGGGTCCCAAAACATCCGGGGCCCGGGCCCTTGTTTTAAATTTTTTGCTCAAAGGGGCGGGTTCAAGTGTTTTTTTACGGCCCATAAACCCGGATGTGAAAGAAAAAACGTGGCCACGCGCCCCTCTAAGCTCCCACTAATATTTATTCTCCCAGAACAGGAAAATTGTTGCTCTCAGTGACAGCATGAGTTACCATAATTGGGCCCCCGTACTTCAGGTGCATTGAAGCCCAATTACCCTAAAAGTACGGCCCAAATTACATGTTGTCATACACAGGATTTGTGGGTATAGCTGTGCTGTAAGCCCAAAGTGCGCCCCACAAATAGGGAAAAATCAAGCAGGAGGGCTATGTTACCTTTTTTTCCCTGCACACAGAACCCCCCTTAAAAAAAAGTTACGGGCCGCTTCTTTCAGGGGGAAAGTGAAGAGGATGGGGGTGCGGGAGCCTGCTGAAACTACACCGGGAAGGCACGACTTCCAAGAGCAGGCGTATAGCGGTGCCACGGGTCCGTCCCACCATGCCGTGTGAACAGACCTTTAGGGCATACCCCGTGTGTTTTGAAGTACAACTGTTCAGCGTGTATTTCCAGTTAGGGGGGGCGGTCCATTCACTTCCACTATCAGTGTGTAAGTGACTACTTCTCCCCCCCCCTTTGTGCAATATTGTGTATTGTACGCAGGGGAGAGATGAGATTAATTCAAGCTCTGTAGAACTAAATTACAGAAATTTGCGGGCGCATTGGGGCGTATTGAACGAAAATACGGCAAAAATGCCCCCGGGTTTACGCGGGTGAACAAGCCTTAGTCTGGCGCACAGCTAAAATCATACAAACCCCGACTAAGACAATATAAAAAAAATTATATTAAATATAATTCATCATCAGTCATAGTTTAAAATGTCTAAGGGTATGTTTACAGGCAAAAATTTGCAGTAATCCCCACTCTCAAAGGAAAATATGGGGTTCATGTCCTCCCCCCCATGCGTACAATACATCGTATTGTATGCACGGAGATAAGTGACATGTCAATGCATGTCTATGGGCCGGGGGCCCCGTTTCCCCCCATCCCCGTGCTTTGAGAAGACGGTTTTTCAGCTCCTGAAGCCACAGTGTATTGCAGACGTTTTGACATGTCACAATACCCGTGTAACATACCAAAAGACACCAGCAGGTTATGTTTTAGTGATTTGGAAAGAGGGATATTGTGATATGTGTGTGTATACACAAATTACTACACACACACAACACACATAAAAGTCATACACACACATACATCAAAACAACAACAGACATACACACACACGTTAACTTTTTTAAAAAAACCCCCAGACTCTTACAAACACATACATACACATTTACATAAAAAATACATTCAGTACAGTTTTTACATTTCATGAACATTTTTTGTCTCCCCCTTATTACATATTAAAATTTTTGTTCGGCACGAGGCCCTCACTCACTTTTTGTGGTCCCGGGGGATAGGAGCACAGCAGGGGTTGAAAGACCTCTACGCCGGACAGCGCGCTGCTTCCAACTCCCTTCACGTGTGAGAGCGGCGCCCCCTCCTCCCTCTGTCCCGTCCCCGACATCGCCCTCCCCCCGCTGCTGCACATAGCGCTGGCCTAATTGAAAACGTCCGGGGACGCACACACAGTGGAAAGCTTGTCGGCTCTACAGGGCACAGTAATGACCTGGAAAGACGTTTTAACCGGGGGCCCGGGGGTCTGGTCCGGTTTTGCCCCGAACAAAACTACTAGCGACGCCCCTGGGGCTTTCAATCTTTTTCACATTGCTTTAAACATTGATCAAATAAAACCTTGGTGGAATTCCCCCTGAAAAAATGTGGGCATCTGTGGAAGCAGATATTCTGAACATACTGGTTGCCGAGTCCATACCCTCAAACCAATTCTATAACCTCGGAGTCACCACCTATAACAACTACTCTTCATTACTGGTCTTTCTTATCTCCTTGCAATCTTTTGACTATACCCATGGAGGAATACCCTATGCCGATCACCGCTCTGACAAGGAATTTGCCCCATGTGTCTGTGACAGATTGGGAGATGTAGGGCATAAGATTTATAGAAGACCTCTACATTGGTGATTCATTGCATGCTTTGCTTTTCTACAACTGCAAAATGCGTAAGTGTTACCCCACCAGGACTTTTTTAGATTTAATCAAAAAAGCTCATTTCTTTGTTCAAACCATTAAAGAAGATATTACCCCCCCGCCATGTACCAAATTTTTTTTAACAAAAACTCCTAAGTCACAAAAAAGCATTAAGCTAATTTCTATTGTTTCTAAAATTAATTTGAAAAAAATTTCGAAATCTTTAACCCCCTTAACGACATTGGACGGTAGGTACATTCTAATAAGGGAAGGGGCTGTTAGCAGGGCCAAGCTGTTTAGCCCCCTTTAAAGCGGCCGAAACAGGCCACCCATCTAAATCAATGAGAAACGGTGCCACGCAGCATTCCTCACTTTGATCAGGGTGGCAAAATCGGGGGCTCCCGACGGTTTAAAATGGGAGCTGGAAGCCCCTTTTGGGAGGTTTCCATCGCCCCATGTTTTCTGTTTTACTACTTCCTGCGCCAAAAAAGTGTAAAACGCCATCTTTGTACACTCTAATGCATTGTATTACATTGCACTAGGCTGTATAATCGATCACGCCCCCTAGTGGTGAAGTACCCTAGGGGGACTCAAAGTTAAAAAAAAATAATAATTTAAATGTAAAAAAAATAAAAGTTCAAATCACCTCCTTTTGCCATTTTACAAATAATAAAAATTAAATAATAAAAAATTACACCAATTTTGGGAATCCCGCGTCTAAAAAAAATCCTTCTATTAAAATATAACCCTCATTTATCCTGTACGCTGAACACCGTAGAAGAAAAAAAAATCCGAACGCCAAAATTGCACATCCCCTAAAAATTGGAATAAATTTTATCAAAAAAGTCACATGTATTCCAAGCTGGTAGCAATAAAAAGTACACTTTAACTTGCAAAAAATGCCCCTCTCTCAAGTACGTAGGTGTCAGTACAAAAAAGTTATTGGTTGCAGAAAACGGTGCTGCCGCCCATACATCAAAAATAGAAAAAGTTTGTATTTTTTACGGTACTATCACATAACGAACACCCTATACATTTGGTGTTGCCAGAATCGTATCAACCTGCAGAATACATATGCCCTAAAAAAAAAAAAATTCTCTCAAAATGGCGCAAGTAATTTATTTTTCACATTTTTGCAGTTTCCCAGCACATCTATGGTACGGTGAATGACTCCATCTTGTCCCGCAAAATAAAAGCCCTCATTTGTCTAGGTAGGTGGAAAAATAAAACAGTTACGGCTCTTGGAAGGCGAGGAGGAAAAAACGGACCTGTCAACCAAAAAAAACGCAAGGTCCTTAAGGGGTTAAATGGGAACGGGATTTGGGGAAGAGCTTTCCCTCTGAGCAGTGGTTAACAACTTTGAAATAGGCGCACAAATCATTGGTATCGTCCAGTTTTGGAGAGCAATGCCTTAAATTACTAACTCAATGGTATTACTCACCCCTTAGGTTATCCTTTATATCGTCTTCTACATCAGCCAGTGCTTTGGTATAGGATGTGGGCATTCAAGGCTCATTTTTCATATAATCTGGCAGTGTTCCCCATGTATATGGACCTCTGGAATTTAACCTATTAAATGAACTCTACTTATACTCAAACCAGTGTCCACATTCACCGGAGTTTACACTTTTTCTGATTGGGATTCAAGATATCGCATCCTTGAAATAGATCATTGTGTGCCCGAAACACTCCATGCAGGCTAACGGCTATAGTAGATCCTGTAAGGGCGAAATACACCATACTTGTTTTAGAAGTAAAAGACAGTGTCTACTAACCGCCTGCGTGAAAGAATGCAGAACCTTCAGAGAGGGCAGAAGCTCAAAAATTCTTAACAGCTTGGAGCATCATGGCTGACGACCTACCCACTGACATAGGATTGTGAGTTGGATTTTGTCCTGGATTACGGTTTGAACCCCTGCCACCCCACACTCCTATCATGCTCACCTTATCTCTCTCCCCCCCCCCCCCCCCCCCCGCCCTCCCCCTTTTTTGTGTTTTCCAGAACCCTTTTCAATATAGCACCTTTGTTGTTCTCCATTGATTTGTGTATTTGCCATTGTTTTTAACGTTTCTGACAATATGACCTATCACATTGAGACATCCCCTTACAGAGAATCTTGCATACCCTTGGTGTTAAATATATCCTTTTTTTAAGATGTATTCTTACCTGAAATTCTTTCTAATATCAACTCTATTTTTAAAATCACTCGATGTTAGGATTGTGCTAGTGGTTCATCATAATGACGTACATTAGATACACTCTTTCATTTGCAATACTCAGGGCTTATTTTACATCCTATTATAACTCATTGCTAATTATCTTTACCTGATTTCTAAAAGTATTAATACTTATTACTATAATTGATAATCTTTGGATCTTGAAACTAATACCATTATTTAATATTAATATTTCTGACTATATTGAGATAAATTTCTACAGTTTTACTTGTACACTTAATGTATTTTTATCTAACTCTTGGCTACTTCCTCCCTTTAAACGGGGTTTCTCGCTACAAGGATTGCTTTTTATGTTAAAGATCATGCAAAAACAAATCACTTTGCAGTATGTGCCCCCATTACCAGTTTCCTACCCTATTTCTGAATATCCCCTCTTGTATGGGCTGCATCAGGTCCTATGTTCATTAAAGCTACAGACCTTCCCTATCCCTCTTGATAGGCTGCCAGCACTGGTTGCTATACTACAGACCTACTTCTACTACACCTATTAGAAACCACTAAACTTTGCCCCTCAATTCAAATTGAAACCAGAAAACAAACTGAGGGTGAGATGAAATTCAATGGATTTGAACAACCCCTTTAAGATCTGTCAATATTGTCACTTGAAATGAATATTGTATATTGATAAAATTCATTAAACATTTCATTGTTAAAAAAAAAAAGAACAAAGATAGCCACCCCTAAGGGTATGTTCACATGTGCGAGTTGGAATCCGCTTTTGTCCGAAAAACGCATTCAAAAGACACTGCCTAAATCTCATCCAAAAACGCATCCAACTGGCTGGTGCATGTTTGGACTTCAGCAGGAACTCTCCCTATAATTTCTTTACCTGGATTCTAAAGTATTAATACTATTACTATAATGGATAATCTTTTGGTCTTTACAATTTTACAAACTTTACAATTTCGAGGGTAAACATACAGACATTACACATTAAGAAAACCTACAGATGAGACACAAGGTGTGAGGGCCCTGCTCCGTGAGAGCTTACATCTATTAGGGTGTATGGGGTGAAACCAAAGGGTGAGAAGTGCTAGGTTACAATATATAGGGTATATGCACAGACAAAATGACAGACATTACACAAGAAAAGCTACTGTACAGATAGGCACGAGGTGGTGAGGTGCCCTGCTCGCAAGAGCAGTAAAAACTATAAGGTGTAAGGTGAGATGGAAGTGTGAGACGTGCTTGGTTTACAATGGTCCCGCCATGTTACATAAATATGGGGTGCTTACATAAAAAAGTATGATGAACCTGCATCCCAACCATACATCTATATACAGATAGAGTGCCTGTGGGTGCCAGGAAGTGACGAATACTGTTTTTTGGACAGAATTGGGGTTTTTACAATTAGGGATCTTGATAGCTTGTCTAAGAAGAGGGTTTCATAGCGCCACTTAAAACTGTGAGGGTTTGTGAGTGTGCCTGATCACATGGGGTAACATGTCCAGAGAACTTGTTGCAATACGTGCAAAATCCTGGAAAAGGCATGGGTACCTTCGATGAAGTGAGGTGTCTAGACCTGGAATCAGTAGCAGAGCGGAGAGACGATTTGGTAGACAGAGGATGAGGGATGCTGCACTATGTATGGGTGCAGCACTATGAAGAGCTTTGTGGGTGAGAGAGTAGGAGTTACTTTTGAATTCCTTTTACCGAATGGGCTTCAGTGCAGTGACTGACACAGGGTAGAGGCATCGGTATAGCGGCTGGAAACAAAGATGAGCCTGGCTGCTGCATTCAGGACAGATTGGAGAGGAGACCGATAAGCAGGGAGTTACACTAGTCAAGACGAGAAAGAATAAGAGCAACAATGAGAGTTTTAAATAAGGGCTCTGCTGCGTCCCAACGATCAAGGAATCGACATGTCAATCATTTGAAACGGATCAGAAAGTGCATCATAAGACAGCATGTAAAACACGCTTCCGTGCGATCATCATTTTACATTGAAAGCAATGTAAATCACACGGCACCTTGATTGATGCATGTTTGGGTCTGTTTAGGCTCCAAAACACGAATCCAAACACTCATCTAAAAATGTTTTCAAAAACGGATCCAACACGCTGTGTGAACATACTCAAACAACATACCCTAACACCAGGAAACAAATCCAGAGCACAAGAAGGCAACAATAAAAGAAATAAAAAACGTCAAAGGGGGGCATGTATGAGGGTTTACCTCAGTTGACAAGCAGTATCCACACAAACTTGTTCACAAAAAAACCTTGAAATAGCACCTAGATCCTATTTGCCTAGGCAGCAGCTGCCTGACACTTGCTGCTACAGTGCATTTTACTGCCAACCAAAGTTCCCAAGGTCCTTTATCATGGACCTTGATTCGCAGTGTTTAATAGCCTAAGGTAATTGACCCTCCGTACACTTAGTCAAATATGGTTCTGCAATGCCGAGTGTCCGCAGCCGTGCCACCTCAGCACCAGGTTCATCTATGTGTTTTTCTGAGATAAATGGAATAGACACCTTATAGAGGAATTCATTTTGCAATACAGTTATTTGTACCAAGCTTGTGTGTTTTCTTTAGGACTAAGGCCAAGTGTAATGGTGTCAGTGCCTACTCCCACCCATCATCTCAGGGCTAGAACTTATGGGCATCCATTTACTTGTACGTAGCTACATCACAATCCTGAATCAGACTTTTAGCCTCAACCTATGGGTGCAATGAACCATTGAGAGTTTGTAAAATATAATTTCTGTGGTTAAAATGTGTTCCAAAACAACTACAGGTATAACACCTAGAAAAAATATTTCATAAAAAGCATAACTTTATCAGCATTAATAAAGTTGGGAAAAAAAAAGAAAAACACCACCCTCAAATATACCTATCAAAGACCTGTCTACCTCAAAGAATGGGGAAATATCGCCCCCAATAAGTGGCGCCCCCTCGGTACACTGGAACCTAAACTAACCCGTCCCTAGCTACATCTAATGAAAGAAGAAAGAAAAGAAAAACACATATACCAAAAATGGAGGTGTGCACAAACACAAAAAAGTGCTGTGATAAAATAACAATACAACAGAGCAATGATACGTTTGATGTTCCAAAAAATACTATGAATTTTGATGATGCTCCATAGTAAGATATCAATAACGCATAAATATTCCAATTTCCATGCGTTTCCCCCCCCTAGATTACTGGGGGGTACATCAGGGAAAAATTGCAGTTGTGACTAACAACAATACGGAACAACCTAATCGAAAAATCACAAGATTATGCAATAAATATAACTCAACTTCCCTGTAATGATGGAAAACAGGGCTGGTAAGATAGATGGACGGGGTCCAGGATAAGTTCATGTCAGATCCCCCGCTACTGATTACTGAACAGGGTCCAAGCAAACAAATTCAGTGAATCCAAAGCCACATATATAGCCAGTCAAATTAGACCCAAGTTAGTATCAGCCGTTAGCACCCTTGACTACCAAAGAGCCCTGTATGCACTCCATTTGTGGTAAGATGTGTTTTTTCTTTCTTCTTTTTTTCATTAGATGGTAGCTAGGACAGGGTTAGTTAGGTTCCAGTGATTGGGGGCCCCTTATTGGGGGCGATTTCCCCCATTTTTTGAGGCAGACAGGGTCTCTTGATATGGTATATTATGAGGGTGGTTTTTTTCGTTTCTTTCCCAACTCTTAATCATTCTGTATTTAAAAAGTTATAGTTTTATGTGTATCTTTTTTTCTAGGTGTTTATAAACTGTATTGTTTTGGTTTAAATTGTATTGGTATACCCAGAACTTCAATTTCAAAATTTTTATATCAAGGGTTCTCTACACCTATACATTGTGCTTAAGTAGAGTACATGGTAGTGTTTGTGTTAAAATGTGTTCATAACAGATGATAAAGACAGTTGCCATACATATAAGGTGCATACATATTAATATGAATACATGCATAGTGTTATGGCTCAACTGAAGGGTGGGTGGTGGATCCCACTTGGTAATAACGAGACATAGCCTATGGCTGCATCAAAGCTAAGGACTAAGGGACCAAGGTCTTCACCGTCCACCCTGTGAATAGGCTTGGGATCATCAAGTTGTAGACAGTGACAGCAGAGTCATTGAGGTGCAAGTTATGTTTCCCTAGAATGCTCTCCTATGTGGCTTTAAGCTCCAGGAAGGCAGATATGTGTGACCGAGGTGCGCAGGCCTGTGAAGTAAGACGGTCAGTTTTGGGTGTAAGTAAACCTATAGTTGACGGTATGGCTATTCAAGCCAGCTAGTCCGGGCCGGGCCTTTCCTGTAGTATCCAAAGTTATAGTTTGAGGTCAGTCCTTACTTTCCAGTGAGGTCCTGGTATCATACCCCATAAAGGCTTGGCCTGCACACCTTATGGATGGGTATGGGTGGAACTCTACGGCCTAAAAGGGAAAGCCCCATTGTGAGTATCACGCAATGTCGTGTGTATTCCGAACGTAAAAACATCTGCTTATTAGAAGCTCAGGCCGATCAATCGTTTGTTTTATTGTTTACCCATACTTGCAACTTTTGAAAGGTGGAAAAGTGGAGACTCGAAGGGGCCGGCGCACTATGTGCACCGCGCAAAAAAAATAGCATGGACACGCCCATCTTGTTTGCCACACGCCCCTTCGAAAAAGCCACACCCACCCACCTAACTGCGAATAACGCTATGGGAAGAAAGCAGGTTAGATTGCACCTATAGCCAGAAGTAGCCCCCTATAACCAGTATTGCCCCTTACAGGCAGGTAGAATCCCCCTGGGTAAGCCAAGGTAGAGCCCCTGGTAGCCAGGTATTTGCACCCCATAGCTAATAAAAATAAAATAATAAAAACTAATCACCTCACCACGCTCTACCTGCAAGCTCGTCCAGCTCCTGATGATCTCCCAGCCAGGCGGAGGATTCCGACCGAGAGTACCTCCGCGTCGCATGGAATGTGAGTAAGCTGTTCGTCACACCCCTTTGCGACACTGACCTTTATTTACAGCGCTCACGGGCGCTTCAGGCTTCAACATAAAGAGATAAAAAAAAAAAAATTTTGTGAGGAAACAACTGATTGGGACACAATTGTGAAGTGAACGAATTTATTAGATTTATTTAACGTTTGTTAAAAAAAAAATATATATGTAAAGTGTTTGCGTGGAATGATCTACTGATGATCCATTTTGAGTCCTAAATGACATGGATGAGATTAAATATAATCCACCTGTGTGTAATGCAACTTCTCCGGTTATCGAATAGCACCTGCTCTGTGATAGTCGCAGGGATTCTTTTTTAAAGGTCAAGAGCATCGTGAAGACCGAGAGAACACACCAGGGCTAGGTCCGTGATACTGTTGTGGAGAAGTTTAAAACCGATTTGGAAACAAAAAGATTGTTCCCAAACTTTAAACATCCCAGAGGAACACTGGGCAAGCGTATCTATTGAAATGGAAGGAGATCAGACACTGCAAATCTACCAAGACCCGCGTCCCTCTAAAACTTTTCATCTCAAACAAAGATAAGAACTGATCAGAGATGCAGCCAAAGGCCCATCGATCACGTGTGGATGAACTGCAGAGATCAACGAGCTGAGGTGGGAGAGTACTGTCCAATAGAAAAACAATCAGTCTACACTGCACAAATCTGGCTTTAGGAAGAGGCAAGAAGAAGCCATTTTCGCAAAATACCCATAAAAAGTTTATTTAAAGTTTTGAAAGAAGATGGGTTTAAAAATTTATGGGAAAAATGGATGGGGCCAAATAAAGGGCCCTTCTGGAAAAAACCTTTTGGGAGTCTTCAAAAGACCTGAGACGGGACAAATTATCTCCAACAAGACATGATCCCAAACAAAAGCAAAAAATACAATGGAAGTTTTCCCCAAAAAACCTCTCCCGTGTTAGAATGGCCGATCACAGTCAGACCCGAACCCAAAGGGAACTGTGAAAAGGAAAAAATGCTGCCAAAACGCTCCCACCACCCCCCTGAGCTCCACGTTTACAAACCCCTCCATCCAAACCCCACTGAGCTCCAGCGTTCCAAAACGCCTCCATCCCAACCTCCCCTGAGCTCCACTGTTCACAAACGCTCTCCATCCAACCTCACTGAGCTCCAGCTGCTCACAAACGCTCTCCATCCAACCTCACTGAGCTCCAGCTGTTCACAAACGCTCTCCATCCAACCTCACTGAGCTCCAGCGCTCACAAACGCTCCCATCCAACCTCACTGAGCTCCACGTGCACCAAGGAAGAATGGGCAAGAATTTCATCTCTGGATCTGCAAAACTGATAGAGACAACCCCCCAAGCGACTTGCAGCTGTAATCGCAGCAAAAGGTGGCGCTACAAAGTATTAACTTAAGGGGGCTGAATAATTTTGCACGCCCCACTTTTCAGTTTTTTATTTTTTACAAAAGTTTAAAACATCCAATAAATTTCGTTCCACTTCACAATTGTGTCCCACTTGTTGTTGATGCTTCACAAAAAAATAAACATTTTATATCTTTATGTTTGAAGCCTGAAATGTGGCACAAAGTTGAAAACTTCAAGGGGCTGAAGATTTTCCCGCAAGGTACTGTAATTGCTGATAAATTTACACCATCTCAGACCAGATCTGACCAGAAAGGACCATCAAGCTATCAGAGCTCACAAAAGGGGAAATCGAGAGAGTAATATATATATGGGAACATTAGAAAAAAAAATAACCTCAAAATTTTAAAAATGAAAAATTGATATATTTCTTGTCAATAATTTGAAAAAAAAAAAAATGTGTTGGTAGTGCCCCGTTAAAAGGGGTCTCCAGTGTAGAAAAATGTTCATTTACCTTTTGAAATGTCATTTCAAGTTAAAGGGTGTTCTCACCAGGCACTTCGATGGCCTATCGATAGTGTGGTAGGTACTGTTGCCACTTCTGGGACCCACACCTATGCCAGGAACAGGCCACTGAAAGTGTTGGCTCAGAATAGAGTCGCACTTGCACACGACTCTCCATTCTGTTCTTTGGAAGTTCCAAGTACAGATGAAACAAGACATAGAAACCTCTAAAGAAGCATTTATGCTATCTACAATACATGAAAAAAACTTTGAGATTCTTAAATTCACATGTTTTAAATCAAAAAATGTTTAAGCCCCCCCAGACAAATAAACGGGATCTAAAGGGCCGGGGGGTCCACCTATTTCTCTATTTTTACCTCTCATTTGAGTCAAATTCAACTTCTCACTTGGGTCAACAGACCTCCAAAATCCAGAGAGAAAAAAGGCACCACTTTTTAAGCACACTGCACTGATCTAGCAACCTGTGGGAGTGGGCGGGGGGCAAGAAACCAAAATGGGGCATCCATTCCTCCCTATATGAATAAGGCCAATATATCCAAAATGCAACGTATAGTTTTGCACAAAAAACTTTCTAAAAACCCAAAATTAAACCGGGGTGCCACTGGCAGGGTTTTGGGGATAAAATATATATAATATATATTTTAATTTATAAAAAAATTATACAACATTCCATACCAGTGGCACACCATCAGCTAAAAGGGCTATCAAACAAGACTGGAAACCTCTAAAGAAGCATTTATGCTATCAACAATACAAAAAAAAGTTTTGAGTTTCTTAGTTCACTGTTTTGATCAAAAAATGTTTAAGCCCCCCCCCGACTTCAACGGGACACAGGCGGGGGGTCCTACCTTTTTTTTTACCTCTCATTTGGCCCAATTGAGACTTTCCCCTTGGACAACCCCCCCCATAACCCGAGAGATTTTTTTTTTTTCTCTGGTTTTTGGGGGTCTGTGGACCCAAGGGGGAAAAAGTCTGAATAGGACTCAAATGAGGGGGTAAAAAATAGGTAGCCACCCCCTTGAAAACCGTTAATATTTGGGGGGGCTTAAACTTTTTTGATAAAAACAGTGAACAAAGAAAAAAATTTTTTTTTCATGTATTGTAGATAGCATAAGTATAGATGAATCCACCGCTCACCTGAACTCCCTGTCGTGCGCAAGCAATACCGACTCTACATTTTCAGCCAAGAATTTTGGGGCCTGTTCCCTAGATAGGTGCATTTCCGTGGGGGAACCCCACCTATCACACTTTTTGGTATTCCATAATATGCCATAATGCTAGTGGAACACCACTTTAAAAAAAGGGGAGTCCCATGAGGAATCCGTCGGCCAGAGAGGGAATTTTAAAAAGGTTCTCTTGCTTGGGGGGACCTGCATTACGTAACAGCCCATAATGTGAGGCCCCGCGAAATCTTCATTCTCCCGTGGGGGGGTTGCTGCAGGAAAATGAACAATTACTGCTTGGTTTACCTACTGATTGCAGCTAATTGCTGGAAGCTTCAGCAGGGGGACACGGTATGATCAGCTTAAAGGGGTTGTCTCACTACATCGATTCATCCTACCTAAAATCCTTGTTCTCGGTTTCTTTTTTTGAATTCACTATATGGCTTCTAGGGCCTGCAGTGGGGACTGCTGAGGACCCCCAGGTGTGTAGCTGTACGCCCTGCGGCAGCTTTCAGGAAATTGAAACAGGTCTTAGCTATAGCGACCTGAGGACTGATGCAACTAAAAAGGGGGGATATTAGGAATAGGTGGGGCACGGACACTTTCACACATATTGCAAAGTGCTGGTTTTTTGAAAGACTTTAGCATAAAAATGACCCTTGAAAATGAGAAAAACCCTTTAATGTCAAGGAACCCTTTAAACAGATAGAAATCACCCAAAGTGGAAAACCACATTAGATAGGATGTAAATGTGGAGGGACACATTTTTGCTGTGTGTGGCCCATAAAGGGGCAAACCTGTGTACCACATACTAGTGATAACCAAAGCCCACAAAATTATCCAAAGCCCACAAACCCATGTTAACCCTTTATTTTCATTTCATTCTTACATTTTGTCAGTCGAGGTTTTTCCTCTTATAGCTTGTCCTTCTCTTTTTGATATTTAAAATTCACCATTAATTTAGCCTTTGAAAAAATTAGACCTAAAAAATTAAACTATTAAATTGTGGAGGCATAAAAATATGTCAGAAGCTTTGTTAACGGGGGAGCTGAGTCACGGCTTATCCAAAAAGCCGCCTGGAAAGAACTAATTGCTTATGATGCTCATTCAATGTTAAAAATACCTTGTTTGTCTTACCCTGGGTCTTTCCCCCCTTTCCCGGGTAACTCAGGGCAATCTTTGTCATTAAAAACCCAGTTGCAGCTACCAGCCTACATCTTCATTAAAAACCTCCTTGCTAAAGGCGCACAAAGCTAGTGTCAACCCTGCTTTTTCCAGCGCTGTGTCCCTTATTCGTAAAGATGCGGATTTTTAAATTTAATGCTCAAAACTTATTCATGAGCAGGTGTTAGCCCCGCCCCCAAAAGGCTAGCCTCGGGTGGGCGGGCATTAAAAAACTGACTTTTTTTTTATGACTCTTTTCTGGCTGAAAACGCAGATTTGATTTTAAATACTCTAAAACTGCTGCTTTTACAAAAATAATGGACATAGTTGCGGGGAACGCAGGTCTGACACTACTTGTGCTGTCTCGAAAGGGGGGGCATAACCCTATGGGGAAGGGTTTCCCCTTTAAAAGGGGGTTTTCCCCATTATGTAAAAGCTCAGCGTTTTGCAGCTGGTCATGGTTGTAAAAAGGGGGCCGTTTTTTGCTAGCTCTCACATCTGTGGGGGCTTCTGAAAATTTACCGAGTGGTGCATTCCTATTTTTTGGGGTTCCCATAGAAGTGAATGGGAGGGGGCTGAAAGTGCCCCCCTCCTCCTTCACAGATGTCCAGCTAGCTGCACGGCCACGGTGGGGTTTTTTACTCATGTAAAAAAAACCCTTTAAAAATAGACATAAGTTTTTTTGAAAGTGCTGACTAAGTGGCCGTTTACACGGCAGAAGACAAATGCCGGTTGGTTTATCCGAGCGGTATTTGCACTGTGTTGGGGCCGTGCACACAGCTGCAGGGGGAGGGCTTTTCCTCCCGGGTTTGCGGAAAAACCCTCCCCCTTCACATAGACATGTTCATATTCCATTCAAAAACCATACGGAAGAATAAATGTTCTTTTTTTTGGACCGCCGGCGGTTAAAAAAACCCCCCCCGGGCGGAAAAAACCCGTGCAGGAGACTGGTAAAATTTTTGTACTGAAAAACGGGCCAGGGGGGACAAGGCCTAAAGACTGAAACCCCTCAGTATCTCACAAAAATCATCCCACCCCCCACATTTTTTGTAATCGTATTAACTTTTAGGGACAACCTAAAATATGCCCCTTTTGATAAAAAGTAAACAGCAGTGTAAATTGTAAACAGTGTAAATTTGGTGTGCCCTCAAAATAACTCACACAGCCATCAATGTCTAAACCACAGACAACAGAAGTGTGTAGACCCCTAAGTGAAAATGGACAAATTGTGCCCAAAGTGTCAATATTTTGTGTGGCCTCCATTATGTTCCAGTGCTGCCTTAACTCTCTTGGGCAAGGAGGTCACTACATCTTCTCAGATTGTAACTGGAATCCTCTTCCACTCCTCTATGACTACATCCAGGGCCGGGACGACGGGTAGGCAAAGTAGCGACCCCCTAGGGCGCCTACCTCCCTATCCCAAAGGGCCCCCGTGGGGCCCCCGCCCCTCCCCGGGCTCCAGGCCGCTCCGTGGGCCTGAAGCGCCGGGGGGTCTCTGTACCGTTTCTGCGGAGCAGGAGCAAGCGCCCCTGCCCCGCAGACATGTCGGGCCCGCCCCCGGAGGATCGTGGATCCCCGGGTGAGCTGCAGGGCCGACACGCGGGGGCCGCCTTTTTTCCTCCAGCGCTGAGGACCCGCCCGGCCCCGTCCCCTCAGCCGGCAGCGTCGCGATGAAGTGAGTCATTGCGACGCTGCCTCTCCCGGGCGCACAGCGGCCAGGCCGTCGCCCGAGGAGCTCCGGGGGACGCGGGGCTGAAGAGGACAGAAGGGAGCGCCGCCCGGGAATTGGGTAATATAATTTTTTTTTTATGCCGCCTGTGGGGGCCCCCATTTCTGCCCGTTGCCCCCATACGCCCCTGGGCCCCCCTATATCCCGCCGCGGGCCCCCAAATTTCCTCCTGCGGCCCCCAAATTTAATCCTGCCTGGGCCCCCCCTAAAGCTGCCGCGGCCCCCTATAATGCCTGCCTGTGGGGCCCCCCATATTTTGCCTGTGGCCCCCAACGCCGCCCGTGGCCCCCCTACCCTGCCCGTGGCCCCCCAAAACCCGCCTGTGGCCCCTTAATGCTGCCTGCGGGGCCCCCCAAAATCCTGCCTTGGGGGCCCCCTAAATGCCCGCCCGGTGCCCCCAAAAGCCGCCTGACCCCCTTACGCCTGTCTGGGTTAACATGCCCCCTGTGCCCCTATATGCCTGCCTGTGGCCCCCATACGGCTGCCTGTGGGCCCCCATATTTTCCTGCCTGTGGCCCCCAAACGCCCTGCCTGGTGCCCCATATGGGCCGCCTGTGCCCCCATACGTGCCTGTGGCCCCCCCTCCCTGGTTTGGCCCCCCTACACGTGCCTAAGCCCCCATACCCTGCCTAGGCCCTTTCGCCTGCTGTGGCCCCCAAAGCCTGCCCGTGGCCCCCTTACCCGCCTGGCCCCAAACCCGCCTTTTGGCCCCCATAAACCCCGCCGTGGCCCCCCAAAGCCCGCCCAACCCCCATACCCTGCCTGAGGCCCCATACGCCCGCCTGTGGCCCCATACCCTGCCTGTGGCCCTATAAAGCCTGCCTGGGCCCCAACGCCTGCCTGAACCCCCAGCTAATTTTGCCTTTAGCCCCTAGCTATTACCCCCGCCTAGGCCCCTTAATTTTTATACCTACCTGTCCCAAGGGACAATATCTATATACCTGCCGAGAGAGGCATATTATATACCTGTCTGACAAGGGACTTTATACCCATAATAAGGATTTTCTGAAATTGGGAATCAAAGATATTGGGGTCCAAATCCTCAGGGACGAGTCTTGGCCGGAGAAATTGGCATGAAGGTTTGGGACCCGGGTGGGGAAGAAAAGGGGAAAGTGAAAAAACGCGTCAGAAAAGAGTCTCCCGGGAGTCACTAAATGTAACTGCAGTGTAATCATTAATTCTGAGAGCAACACTACAACTAGTATCTACCACATTGGGCAGTAGGCGGGGGTATGTAATCAAGCCTGTGTGCAGCTGATATCACATGTGTGGTTGCGTTTTTTGGTCAGGGTCTGGGGGAGAATTATTGGCCTTAATAGTAATAGTTTTGGGTCTTGGGTTTTGTAGGATGTTTTTAGTAACAATCCTTCGCCCGGTAGATTTTGCTCCATGTATCGGGGATTTTTTTAGTGACCCGTTATTTAGGGGTTTACACGTCCAAAAAGGGGGCGATTTGAAAATGCAAATTTGTCAGGCTATTTTTTATTGGCAGGACTGCTAGGAAAATGGACGGGACTATGTGGAATATGCAGAAAATTAGTGACAAGGACCTTTGGGCGGGTGAGAGGAATTAGTGTTGTGGTGGGGGGAGTATTTTTTTGAGAGCAAGGGGGGGGGGGGCCATTGGGTTTTACTCGCCTAGGGGGGCCCAAAAAAGCCTTTCCCCGGCCCTGACTCATCACAAGAAATAGAGTTAAACGGGGGTTTTTAAAACAAAATACAATTGGGGGGGGAATTTGCAAATTTTAAAAAAAAACATTTTTCACCAATTTACATTTTTATAAAATTTTCTCCATTTTTTTTTGGGTGGTCCCTTTTTGATCCAAGTGTAAGCTCGCCCAGAAGATCAACCCAAAGGCGAGCTCCTCAGTCCTGGGGACATGTCAAAGTCGCCCCCCTCTCAGGGACTACTGTCAGACTCTTCCCTGTTAGTAATCACAAACCCCAGCTGAGGAGTGTTGAACCCCAGGTTTCGTATTCATTCTGTCCCCTTTAAATCCTTTGTTATTACTCAAACAGTCAAAAAAAAGAAAAAGAAAAAGAACCTCAATCAGTATTGCATTGGAAAAATTGCATTTGGCCCTTTTTCGGGTTTTTAAACCCAGGGGCCCTTAGCGAAAACAAAGTTTAACCACCAGCTACATTTTAGTCCACAGCCTTTCATAACAGACCCTTTGTTTGGCTAGAGTGACATATGTGGGTAAAGACAGGTGATGTCAAGCCCGTGGGTAACACAAAAGCGTTCAAAAATTAAAAACACCCCCCCCCGTTTGAACACACAGTGGGTCAAGGCAAAAAAAAAATGTGTGCTAAGAAACCCTTTTATTTTTATATTACTGATGCAGCAGAAACACTTTGAAATAATTCAATGTGTTTTCTTTTCTTGGTATCTGCAGAGCTGATAGTTTTTATGTTTGATTGTAAGTGCTTGCATTTGAGTTGTAGCCATGGCAGTGGGAACCTGTGCCATTCACTTCATAATTTTTTGCATTTTTGTTGTTTTTTTAAGACAAAACTAAGGGTCAGAGCAGGTTGTGAGGTCAAAGGATAAGCCAAGGTCATGTACTTGGAATCAATACACAGAAATCACTTTGTAATGCCAGGAAAGATCAGGCACAGAAGTAAAGGGTTTTTTTTAAATAGCCCCTAAAACCCGTAATTTGAGTGGAAACACTAGATTTAAAAAGAAAATAACATGGGGCCCTCACCCTGATGATAAAAGGGTTGTCACCACGGCGGTTTTTCACCGGTTTTACGACGTTTTCGGTTTTTTTAAAGCCCCTCTGTAAACCCCGGGTTCAAACTTTTTTCACGAACCCCTAGGAAATCCTCAGCGGTTTCCCCCCTGCACGGATTTTTTAACCCGGACTTTTTTTAGGCCCAGTGGTCCAAAAACATTTAACATGTTTTATTCTTCCGCCCCGTTTTTTGGGGGGAAAAAAACATTTCCCCAAACATAGAGGGAGGGCTTGAATCCGCAAATGCCCGGAGAAAAAGCTTTCTTGGGCCCGGGGTGCACGGCCACAAAACGAGCAAATACCGGGGCCCATAAAAATTTTGGGGCGCTTTTCCGGCAGGGGGAAATTTTTCATACATTTAAAAAATGCCCAAAACCTCCAAAAAAAAACAACCCAAAAAACCCCATCGGAAAAATACGATGTGGTTTCCCCCCTTGAAATCTGAGGCAATACCTCGGACTTCTGCCAAGGATTTTTTACTTTTCAGCAGCAATTTTCGCCTGATTTGAATGGGTTAACTGGGTTTCCCCCACTTT
>JAODAL010063905.1:0-19000 GCA_025379985.1 Phyllomedusa bahiana
CGCTTAAGCCAGCCGGTCTCCTCCAACATTTGCCCATTCCTGAAAGACCCTGGACCCATGTTGCCATGTTGGATTTTATCACAGATTTATCTGCTTCTTCTAACAATAAGACCATCTGGGTGGTAACAGACCACTTCTCTAAAATGTCCCACTTTGTGCCTCTGTCTAGTCTGGCCTCTGCCCCTCGACTTGCCCATCACTTCTTTCATCATATGTTTCGTTTACATGAACTTCCGTTGCACATTGTCTCGGACCGAGGTGTTCAGTTTCTGTCAAGGTTCTGGCGTGCTCTGTGTAACCATCTCCAAATTCAGTTAGATTTTTCATCCGCCTATCACCCCCAGACGAATGGGCAAGTTGAGAGGGTAAATCAGGTATTGGGGAACTACTTGCGCCACTTTGTATCTGCCCGCCACGATGACTGGGCAGAGTTCTCTTACAATTCACTGGACTCTGAATCTACGGGGGGCCTCCCCATTCTATATTGTTTATGGGCAACATCCCCACCCACCCCTCCCTCTCTCCACCTCATCTGATGTCCCTGCTGTGGATGCTCGAATTCAGGACATCAATTCTATATGGCAGGACACCTGTCAGCCCTTCTGATGACTTCCTCCCATATCAAGTCCCAGGCAGACAAGAGACGAAGACCTCCTCCAATATTCAATACCAGAAATAAGGTTTGGCTCTCTGCCAAGGTTTTTGGGACCGTTTGAAGGCATCAAGCGGCTCCATCAGGTGTCCTACAAGCTCCATCTACCCCCTACGCTACATATCCCAAACTCCTTCTTCTCTACTCAAGTCTCTCATTCTGAATCGCTTCTCCCGAAATTCCATGTCTCCTTCTCCTGTGGCCAATTCAGATGACGTTTTTTGAAGTCAAAGAGGTCCTTGCTGAAAAGTTGGTTAGAGAAAAGCGATTCTTTCTTGTTGACTGGAAGGGGTTCGGGCCCGAAGACTGTTCCTTGGAGCCCAATCTGTCACCTACCCTCCTTCATAAGTTTCCACGGAAGTGGGGAGACCTTAGGGGGGGGGGAACTGTCAAGGAGCCCGCGGTCACCCCCGCTAAGCTCCACGCTCCCCAGCTTCTTACTTACCTAGCTGCGCTCCTGCTTCCCGTCCCAGTTCTGTTGAGTGCCGGAACATGCGTGCCTGCTTCCTAGGGTGCGCTCGTGGCAGCTCTTCAAGATTTAAAGGGCCAGCGTGCCGGTATTTGGTTAATTGCTGGGCGCTGGCCCTATATCTTGTTGACTCCTCCAACCTCCTTCCGAGTTTTGGGTGATTTGCAACCCCCAACCCGATATCTTGCGGGCATCTGTGAGTGACAGCCCCCCCCAGCCAAGGGGGGTCCCGGGGGCCCCGCTTAACACTACAGGAGGGGTTACCCGGGGACCCCATTTAAACTCCCTAAGGGGAGTGCAGCCCCTTGATTTTTTTTTTCCTGGTCCCTTTCCCTGTGCATTTTTTGTCTGCTTACCTGTGGCCTGCCCTCGGGTTTGTTCTCCTGACCCCGGGCTTGCTTGACTTGTCCCTCACTCCTTTGGCTTTTGACCCCGGCTTGTTTCGTTTCCCTCTGGTTCGATTTGGGCTTTGGCTTTCCTTTGATATGACCAGATTTTGACCTTTCTCCCCTTCGGACGCCCAGCACTTTTGCAACCCCAAACCCTTTTCTCTTGGTTGGCAGCTCTGTGAGTGACAGACACCCACCCAAATTTGGAGTCCCGGAGGCCGCTCTAAACACACGGGAGGGGTATCCGGGATCCCTTTAAACTCCCTGAAGGCTGAGGCGCCCCGTGATATTTTTCCTGGCCCCTATTTACCTGTCTATTTGTTGTCTTTTTTACCTTGTGCCTAAAACCTCGGTTTTTGTTCCCCTACCCCCGGTTTTTTGTCTCTGATTTTGTCCCTCACCCCGTTTGGCTTTTGACCCCGGTTGTTTACGTTTATCCCTCTGGTTCTGTTTGTGGCTTGGCGTTCCTTTTTGATACTGATCCAGACTTTCGGGACCTTTCCCCTTTGAAGCCCCGCACTTTAGCACGCAGGGACTGTACCTGGGGCCACGTCAATAGGGGGGACGTGGCGGGTTCCAGTCAGGGCTCACTGCCCTCCCTTGACGTAAATTATCACAGGCCAAAAACCGTTATGCTCTACCCCCACTATTACCCCCTGACAGCTCTGGTAGAGCAGATGGGGGGCTTACCCAGCTATCCAGATCTGGCGTGAGAGTAAACAACAGGGTCTACCCCAAGCAGAGGCCCCCCGCACTACCCCCCCCTCCTGTGGACCCCCCTATCCATTGCCTGCAGGTTTTCAGGAACAGGGGGGGCCTTTTTTGGGGAAATTTAAGGGGGAAGTCCCCCTGTATTTTAGGCTCCGCCCAGTCCCCTCGGGCAATAGGGGAAAAGAGGGGGAATTGTTTATTTTTTTACTTGGGGGGTCCCCCCGAGGGGCCCCAAATTTCGTTTACCACCTGTTTTCCCCGAACTTCTTCGGTGCATTTTCTTTGCCCCCTTGGGGGGTACTTTTTGATGACCCGGATGGGGAAGCTGTAGCCGGGGCTAGCTCACCACTTTGAAGCGGGGTAAAAAGACTGGGAGAGTTTTGCTCCGAATTTTCGGGGGCGCTGGTGCGTTCCGTCTGGTGGAACGACCCGGCCTCAGATGCCTTTAGATTAGGGTTAGCGACCGGAAAGGATTATTGTGGCTTACCCTACCCCGGTACTTAATGGGCTAGGATTAGCCTTTCGTCTGACAAACGTTTTAGGGAGAGCAAGAAGGCACATCCCATGGTTCCCCCCCACAGTACCTCTATCCCACGTCCGATAAAAACCCAGAGGAGCCCATGCAAGTGGGGGTTTTCTGCACTGCTAAAGGGGCTGTAGACTTCTCGTTTTATCCGGGATTAGTTTTTACTGTGGCGAAAAAATACACGGCATCAGGGAGTGCTCCAAAGGAAGACCGGTGGGAAAACTCCCGCCTAGGTGTTTTGGCAGGAAGATCACCTAGGCGAGCGGGGTATTTCCTATTGTATCTAAAAAGTTTTTAAAACCCCAGTTTAAGATTTATACTTGTCGTGTCTGGGTCGGGGGGAGTGCGTTTGGGGATTCTGGTCGTTTAATTTTTTTGATGGTTTTCGTAAAACTCTAGGCCCCCTTTTGGGAGACCCTATCTTTTTCTCGGGTTGTGGCTATTATTCCATCCACACTCGGGGCAAAATCCAACACTGTACTCCTGAGCGGGAGAGGTGGTTGGCCAACAATTGAAAATTATTCTATTTATCTGGGGGGGCTCCCGCTGATGTGGTTTTGGGGGCTACCCTGGCTTCAAAAACAAAAACCCATTTGAGGAATTTCAGGTAATGTCAAGTGGGGACAAGGGTTGTTGACAAATGTCTCTCCCCTAGGGGGAAAATACTGAGGGGAAAATTTCCCTTTTTTTCATTCGTGACTTTGCTCAGTTTTTTTCCAAAGCATCAGAGATACTACCCCACTTTGATTTACGACTGTGCCAGGGACCTATTCCCCGGGATTTAAGGGTTTTCCCCAAGGGGGGGATATAAACTTTGGGTTCAGAAAGACTACAATGAAACAATATATTCAGAAAGCTTACAGAAGGGCATACCAACCTTCATGTCTCCCATGGGTGCGGGTTTTTTTCTTTGTGGGATAAAAAAGGATGGAAGCCTCCTCCATGCATAGATTAGGAACTAAATAAAATTACAGTAAAAAACCAAAATACCCCACCCTTGATCCCTATCTGTTCAATCAAATCCAGGAGCAAAGTTTTTTTCCCAAGTTGGACCTTAAGGGGCCTATAACCTCACCCTATCCGAGAAGGGGATAGTGGAAAACCGCGTTTAAAACACTCCTGAAGGCCATTTTATATAGTGATGCCTTTGGGGGAGTGAATGCTCCCGCGGGTTCCAAAACCCTGGTTAATGTGTTTTCCCGTGAACTTTTGGTTTTGTATGGTTTTCCCGGATGACATTTTAATCTATTGGAGGATTGGTTCCCATTTTTAAACCCCCGTACGACCAGGTATGAAAATCCTGAAAAGAAAATGTTTGTTTGTCAAACTTAAAAATGTATTTTGGGGGTGGGGAGGTACCTTTTTTTTGGGTACTCCTGACTCCTAATCATTTTTGGGGACCCCAGAAAAAATTTGGCCATTCCGATTGGGACCCGCCCTTCACTTGAAGGCCCTCAGCGGTTCCCTAGGGTTTGCAAATTATTATCAAAATTTATATGTAATTTTTCTGTTTTAAATTCGGCCGTTGATTTTACAAAGACCAAGAAGGGGGCGAAGTTCAATAATTGGGAACCGAAACCCTTGAAGCATTTGAGAAGCTTAAACTGTTTTTGTATTGCTCCTGTGTTTATTCAAGCAAATCTAGCAAACCCCCTTTTCATTGAGTTTTATGCTTCCAGTATGGCGCAGGGCGGTCTTGTCTCAGGGGCTGCCCCTATGACTAAACCTTTGTCCCCGTGCCTTTTTTTCACGTAAATTTTCCTCACTGAAGGAATTATACCGGAATCGGGGGGCATTGGCTATTAAGTGGGCCTTTGAGGAATGGGGCACTTCCTCGAAGGTGCCAAGCATCAATCACGGGGCCTAACTGATTAAGAACCTCACCTTTTTTGAGAGTGCTAAAAGGTTAATCCCCGCCCAACACGCTGGGGATTTTTTTTTTCGGTTTCAACTTTGTTGTTACTTTCAACCTGTTTTGAAAAAAAGTGAAGGTGAGTCATCGGGAATTCTTGCCACCCCCGCTTCCCCGGAGGATCCCGGCCCTATTTTCCCAAGGGATGTTTTTCTCACTATTTCCCCTATTTAGCCACTGAGATTAAATCCCACCAGATATGAGACCCGCTAATTGTCCTGTTTTGAAGGTCTTTGTCCCCCCCTCAGTTCCGGGGAGTATTAAAAGAATTTCATGATTCCGTGTTACGGAAAACCCGGATGTCTGGCACAAAAAAAGGTTATTTCTCGTATTTTCTGGGGGTGTATTTTCTTGGAAGTTGAGGCCTTGTGGCATCTTGTGAAGTCCGCTCGGGCTAAGGGCCCCAGAACTTGTCCTCCCGGGAAAATATGCCCCCCTACCTTTTTTGAACAACCGTCCCACATCTCCATGGTTTCATGACGACCCTTTTACTCGAGGGGAATCAGTTATTTGGGTGGGAGTGGATCGTTTCAGTTAAAATTCCATCGGTTCTGCTAAGGGGGGAACCCTCCAAAAAAACTTTCTGAACTTTTTTTTCAAAAAATTGTCAAAAATGCATGGCTTACCAGAAAATATTGTTTCGACAGAGGGGTTCAGTTTTTTTCTCTTTTGGGGAGCCCTTTGCAAAGGGTTGGTATACCCTGTCCTTCTCTTCCCCTTTCCCCCAGAGACAAGGGCAGACTGAGAGGAAAAAAACAATGGTAACACAAAAAAAACCCCTTTTTTTTTTCTGATCAGCAGGTAGATGGGTAAAATACTTCCCTTTGGTTGAATTTGCCATTAATAACGGATAAGCTCGTCCGGGACCTCAATTTTACTGTAATTATGGTTTTCACCCAAGGCATGGTCATTTTCCAGTGTCTTTTGATCACACGGGGTGGATGTTATCATTAAAGACGTGCACCCCGTCGGGCCCAAGTTCAGAAGAACTTGGTTCATACCCAAACATCCAGAAAAAATTCGATAAGAAACTTTTTTGTTTAAAAGGGTTTGCGGGTTGGGGATAAATATGGTTATCCACCGAAATCTGCGCTTAAAAGTTCCCTCTGGAAAAACCCCGCCACGAAATTTTTTTGGGCCGTATGTGGTTAGGAGGTGATTAATCCTGGCAATCACCTAAATTTCCTTTTTCTCGCCTATACATAAAGTGTTCCATCTGCACTTCTTAAAAGTATATTCACCTTTTAAATCCCCCTCTGGCCCCTTCTCAGTTTCATAGGGGGGAGTTTGAATATGAAGTCCCCCTATTTTGGATTTCGAGGTCCAAAGGTTCCAATACCCGGCCCTTTGGGAAGGGGAGGTCCTAGAGAGATCATGTGTTCCGGGGGGTCCATCCATGCTGACGCCTGTGGGGAATTTTCCCTGAGTCTCACCCGGGGAAAAACCCCAAAAACCAGGAAGGGTCCCCTGGCCCTTTCCCAAAAGGGGGGGGGGATTGTCAGGGCTAGGCGCAGTCAGCTGCAGGGGGTCAACAAAGGTGCGCAGCTGTTTGAACCCAACCCCGATACTCTTTTGCGGGACTCTGTGAACAACCCCCCCCAATGGGAGGCCCAGAGGCCGCCCAACAGCAAAGGGGCGGGGTTTTTCCGGGGGAAAACCATTTAAACTCCCCGAAAAAGGTTAGGCAGCGCCTGAATTTTCCGGTGCCCATACCTGCTATTTGTTGTCTCTTACCCGTGTGCCAAACCCGTTTTCCCTGACCCTCTTTTCTCTGATCTTGTACCTCGCTCCCATTTGGCTTTTGACCCCGGCTTGATTACATTTATCCCTCTGGTTCTGATTTGTGGCTTTGACGTTCTTATTTGATACTGACCCGGACTGTCTGACCTTTCTCCCTTCTGACAGCCCCGGCACTTTAGCAGCGCAGGGACTGTCGCCCAGTTGATGTCTGCCGCCTAGGGCAGCACGTCAAGTAGGCAGGAACAGTGGGCTGGGTTCCAGTCAGGGCTCACTGCATCTCCCTTGACGTGACATGGTGTTTCTTAGTGCGTTTCTGAGAGTGTTGAAGAGAGTTTCTCTACCTGTGTACCAGTTGTTCCTGCTATCGTTTTCTGACCACATTGCCTGCCGCCTGACCTGACCTTACCGTCTGTCCCCAACTATGCCATTGTCTCACGTTTCTGTACCATGCAGCACCGCAGCCGCCACCGCAAGCAAGTCACGACAGGGATAGCGACCTGGTAGTTTCCCACCACAGCAAGTCCAACCTGCATTACGGCGGGCTCTGGTAAATACCGGTGGCTACTTAGACTCCACTTCCTGGCATGGGTTATACCATCGCTTACCGTGGTCCAGTGAATCCACCTACATCCGTGACAACAATATTACCAGCTTCCGCAAGCATCTTCATAAGGTCTTTTGCTTTTGCTCTTGGGTTGATATGCACATGTCGGACCAAAGCACATTCATCTCTGAGACACAGAACCCGTCTTCTTCCTGAGCGGTATGATGGCTGGACATTCCCAACTTGTTTGTACTTGAATATAATTGTTTGTAAAGATGAACCTTCAGATATCTGGAAATTGCACCAAAGGATGATCTAGACATGAACAAGTCCACAATTCTCTTCCTGATATCTTGGCTGATTTCTTTAGACTTTCCCATGATGTTACACACAGAAGCAATGGGTTTCTGGTGTGCCTTAAAATACATCCACAGGAGTATCTCTAACTCAGATGTTGCCAATAAACCAACCAGAAACTTCCAAAGACATAACATCATCGTATGGGCTGTTCCAAATTGTTTAAAGGCATAGTAATCCTAGTGTATATAAACTTTTGACTTTGTATAAAGTAATAAAAATGCCTTAAAAATTCTCTCTCTCGCTGTTCTGGCATTTGGCACGTATAATAATTTTGGTAATCATAATTGACCTAAAACGGGTAAGGTTTATTCTGATTTCATGTCAGATATTGAACAAACATGCATTTGTGTATTTTTATATAGTGTATGTAAACTTCTGCTTTCAACTGTACCTTCCTACAGTTGCCCTATATACCTACCTATCTACCTACAGGGTGCAGCGTATACCTACCTATCTACCTGCAGCGGGCATATATATCTACTTATCAACCTACAAGTAGTCATATACCTGATCAAGTTTACAGTTACTTAAACTGGAAGTGTTGGTCAGCCAGTTCACCACTGTTCTAAGATGTGAAGCTAGGCTTTAAAGTTGTATTGAGGGGAAATTGAATTCCATCATTTATGTGCTGTTTGGAAAGGATTTTTATGCCAATTCTAGGTCTACTGTTATTCCAAATGAAGTTCAGAAAAAGAGAATTGATTAGTTTAAGGTCCCTAAGATTTGCATTCTGGGAAAACAAGGTGCCAGAAAACACAAGAAGCCTCCAAATGAGTTGGTGTGTTTCTTGGTAATGTATAAATGAAGAGCATGTGATTTTTTTTTTTTTTTTGCCTGTACACCCAGGTAAATAATTAAAGTGGTGTTTAATTTAAAATTGAAGTTGGATGTCCAGGACAGTATTGAAGGACCACTAAGGCTATGTTCACACGGCTTATTGCCGACGTAATTGCGGGGACGGATTTCGCCCCTCAATTACGCCGGCTGTCATGCAGCGGGGGCGGGGGGCCGGCAGCTCGCCGGCCCCATAGACACTCATTATTCATTATTCAAGCGGGGAGGAGAGACGGAATCCATAGTTCTCTATGAGAACTGTGGATTACCGTAATGACTGGGATGGAGTCCAGCCGTACTGCAGCGCAAATACGGCGCGCAGTACGGCTGGAATCAGTCACAGAATAAGCCATGTGAACGGCCCCTAACAAGCAGAGACATATTTTCATTTATGTGAAAGTTCAAAAGAGAAACATAGTGCCTGATATCTGTTAAGATTGTGGGGAGAGAAGAAGATGGATTTAAATATATACAGTTGAAACCAGAAGTTTACATACACTATATAAAAACATATATGCATGTTTTTCTCACTATCTGACATGAAATCAGAATAAACCTTACCCGTTTTAGGTCAATTAGGATTACCAATATTATTTATATTTGCCAAATGCCAGGATAATGAGAGAGAGAGAAAGTTTTTTAAGGCATTTTTATCACTTTCTGCAAAGTCAAGTTTACATACACTAGGATTACTATACCTTTAAACAATTTGGGACAGCCCATATGATGATGTCATGTCTTTGGAAGCTTCAGGTTTATTGACAACATCTGAGTTAATTAGAGACAAAGCTGTGGATGTATTTTATTGCACACCAGAAACACACTGCTTCTGTGTGTAACATCATGGGAAAGTCTAAAGAAATCAGCCAAGATTTCAGGAAGAGAATTGTGGACTTGCTCATGTCTAGATCATCCTTGGGTGCAATTTCCAGATACCTGAAGGTGCCTCGTTCATCTGTACAAATATACACAAGTACAAACAAGATGGGAATGTCATACAGTTTAAGGGCAATGCTACCAAATATTAATGAAATGTATGTAAACTTTTGACTTTGCAGAAAGTAATAAAAATACCTCTCTCTCATTATTCTGGCATTTGGCAAATATAAATAATTTTGGTAATCTTAATTGATCTAAAACGGGTAATGTTTATTCTGATTTCATGTCAGATAGGGAGAATAACATGCACATGTGTCTTTTTATATAGTGTATGTAAACTTCTGGCTTCAACTGTAGTTAATCATCAGCAAATGCTGATATTTTAATTTGACAAGAGACAATTTGTATACCCTAGAACAGGAGTATATAACATTTTGTGGTGCACGGGTCACATTGTCATATTGTAACTCTCCCACTGACCGCAGTAAATCTTAGAGGGGTATTCCCTATCTGAGACCTTTATGGCATTTCAATTTTGAACATCTGAAACGGCTAAAGGCGCGTTCACACGGCAAGGGACAAATGCCGGTCGGTTTATCCGACCGGTATTTGTCCGGTTTGTGTGCAGTGCCCACGGCCGCGGGCAGGACGGCTTTTCTCTGCGATGAGTGGAGAAAAGCCCTCCCCCTTCACATTCACAAGCACAAGCAAGAATGTGCTTGTAGAATATGTTGCGGGCGGGCCGCGGGTGGAAAAATCGCCGGACGGAAAACCCATACATTGGGGACGGCTGCACGGATTTTCCATAGAGCCCCGTTCTGCTCATTTTCGGACGGTTTTTCAGACGGTTTGCGGTTTTGCAGAAAACCGGCCGAAAACCCGTGCAGTGGGGACATGCCCTAAGAGGTCTGGGTTCCACTTCAGGGACTGCTGAGATCCAAATAAGAGGTCCCCCAGTGCATACTCCAGAAAGAGGATATGAGGTGCCTATTTTCTCTGTAGTTTTTTGGGAGTTACAGAAGCACCACTTCTCCAACTCATTCCTTTCTCTTTTGAGTTTCAAACTGAATCAGACATTTTTATGGTATATCTTGTGGATCTCTGATGATTGTGTCATAAATAAACACTCCTTTGAGGAAGAAATCCAGGGATGATATAAAAACTGCTTTTACTGCATTGCTCATTTAGGTTGCTTAAAATAGCATAAACAACCCTATAATTTCAGCTCCACAGTGCCCACCATAATAGTGCCAGCCATACAGTGCCTCCCATAACATTGATAGCCACACAGTGCCTGCCATAACGGTGCCAGCCCTGCAATGCCCACCATAACCGTGCCCACCATAACAGTGCCATCAGTTAAGTGCAGCTGTCAAAAGATTAATATTACTTTTTGAGACAAAGCATATTTCTATCCTTATGCCTAGGGGCCCCAAAGAGGAACAGTGGAGGCTGCATGTTTTACACTCCTGCCCTAAAATGAGGAAACCTGTAAATATCTGAAGATGTGCTCAGATGATAGCCCTAAGAAGTGCCACAACCAATAAGGATGAGAATTTATGCTCTATTGCTCTAATCCAGGGCTATAGCAAAAGCAAATGTATTACATGTGAGATGCAAAATGACAGAAAACATGTCTATATTCAAGATAATAAGGAGATGGCTAAGTTTAAAAAAAAATCGTCCTCCAACCTTCAGTGATTTTCAAATAACTATCCAGAAACCACATAAATCTCACTATTTCTCACCCTATTAAATTTCATGTAAATAAGTGGGTGAGAATTAGGAGTGCTATCAGGGAGTCTCTTGGAAACTGAATTACCTCTAATTCCTTTTTTATCATCACAGCAACACCTGAGAGATATTTCATTATAATATTGTAATGGAGAAATAAGTACTACTAAATGTTTTTTTGCAACCCAAAGCAACATAACCACTTAAGTCAACAAAACAACCCCAAATCAATATGATCCAAAATAAAAAAAAAAAATGGCAGAACATCTCTTATTTGACACATAGTACACTTTTTCAAAAAGCGAATACTGGCATTTAACAAAATTTACAAGATGTAAAATTGATCTATGAAGAAAATCAAATAGATACACTGGGGGTGGGGAGGATTACAGACCTAAGACCCACACTAGATGCCCTATATCACTGTCGCTAAGGGTGCTTTCACACAGCACAGTTTTGGTGCAGCTTTAACTGCGCTCCAATTAAGCTGCCTGAATTACCAGCAAACTTTTTGCACTTATCTAAACTGTTTGGAACGTGAGTAATCAATTAGTGTGTTTGTAATCCACAAGACTTCAAACACAGTAATTGATTACTTACTTGAAACACCTTTCCGAATAATTTAGACAACTGAAAGGAGCTTGCTGGTAATAAAGGCAGTTTAATTGGAGTGCAGTTAAAACTGCACCAAAACTGCGCTGTGTGGAAGCACCTTAAGGCTATGTTCACACGGCTTAACTGCGGGACGTAATTACGCCCCGCAATTACGCCGTGTGGCGGGGGCGGGGGCGGGGGCGGGTGCCGGGGGCCGGCACTTCGCCGGCCCATAGACTTGCATTACCAGCGGCGCGTATACGCCGCTGGTAATTCACATGTCAATTATCTCCCCGCCGGCGGATTCGCCGAGCAAGGAGAGGAGACGTAATCCATAGTTCTCTATGAGAACTGTGGATTACCGTAATGACTGGGCTGTTTTCAGCCCGTAATTTGCGCACTCCGGCGCATAATTCCGGACCGAAATACGGCCCATTTTAAGCCGTGTGAACATGGCCTCAAGTGCCAGACAGAACCTTCTAATAGGTAAACTTGCTTGAATTTAACAAGAATCACATGGTCAATAAGAAAACCATAAACTGACAAATGTCTGATTGCGGTGGTCCTTACCGCTAGAAACTACCAACCCCTATAATGTGAATATCTTGATCCTCCTCACTGCATGACTACAGTGAGAAGAAGTTTGAGAGCTACTGATACGATGAAATGCCACTCTATTCAAAGTTTTCACTACAGTCATGTTGTAAGAAAAAAAGTGGGTTTAGGATCCCAGTTCTAGTGATTTTTGTGAGCCCAGGCTGTGAAGCCTCCAGCATCAAACAATTATCACCTGTCCATTCCTAGTTCATGTTATAGTTAAATGTGTCTGACTGAATATTTCTTCAGATGTAATACTTGTTGAAGTACTTGGAACCAGATAAGTACCTTTAACAGGACAGTTCAAGAGAAACAGAGGTTCCATAGTTCCAAATTTGGATATTTTTAATTAAAAGGGTCGTCTCGCCATGCTGTTTCATAGAGCCATGGCCAGCTTTAGACTCACACTTACTGGTTAAGCTGTGGATTGCCATATCAGCTCTGCTATTCCTAGCTATTCCTGTTACAGTGATATCAGTGCTGGAGATTTGTAATCCGTAGTGCAAAAGGCTACAGAGCTCTAAGGGTTAAGACGTGTTATTATCTTAGGTAATTAAGCTCCTGTGCTAGAGATAACACTCGGCAAGGTGTCACTCACCATGATCAGAAGACAACTTGGCGCAATCAGTTGAGAGAGAGCAGAGAGAGGTGGTTTTTAACCAAGAGAAACTTGTGTACACTAGTAGTAGATAAAAATTTCTTTATTTCTGAACAAAGCAAAATCAAAATAGGAATGTATTTGGTACTAGTCTTCATTTACCTTTCCCTACATGTTGAAAGCTAATCAATTTAAAATTTGTAAAACATGTTTGGATATACTGATAACTTTACATCCCTTCTCATAATAAGACACACTTGTTACGGATGCCCCTGTGACCCTCGTCCCGGGTCGCAGGCGTTTCCGTGCCCCTCACCCGAGCGGCGCCGCGTCCCGCATGTCGGGGCGCAGGTGCGCTCATTCCCCTGCTCCTTTGGGAGCATACTTACCCGGCCGCGATCCTGCTGCAGGCTTTGTCCCTCGGCGCGCGCGACCCCGCCTCCTAGGGCGCGCGCGCGCCGGCAGTGTTGAATTTCAAGAGCCAGTGCACCGTTAATTGGCTATTGCCGGTCACTGCCCCTATTTAAGCCTACCTCTTCCTGGCTACCCTGCCGGATCTTTAATGCCATTAGCCTATAGAGAAAGTGTTCCTAAGTCTTGTCTGATTACCGTGTACCGTACCGTTGCTTCCGTTCTTCGACCACGATTCTTGCCGCCTGCCCTGACCTTCTGCCTGTCCCCGACTACGAGCCTGCCTGACGATTTTGTACCACGCTACACCTCGGCTGCCTCCTCAAGCAAGTCACGTCAGGGGTAGCGACCTGGTAGACTCCCGCCGCAGCAAGTCCATCCCGCTTAGATTCCGCTCCCTGACGTGGCTTACGCCATCGCTTGTGGCGGTCCAGAGGATCCACTATCTCCGACCGTGACAGTAAGATGCGGCCATTGATCCCACCAAGGTACCTCTTCCGCCCGACGCTGACCTCACCACTAGAGATGGGCGAATTGATTCTAACGAAGTGGAATTCATTTAGAATTTCAGGAAAACTTCGGTTCTGAACGAAGTCGAAGTTTGGGGTACTTCGCGTTAACGAAGTGTGCTTTTCATTGATAAAATGGCTGCGAGCACATGGCGTTACATGGGGCAAAGAACTCTGGGAGGAAGAAGGGCATAGCCTACATGACATGTGCAGAGATGAAGCCAATCAGAGACCGGCAGAGACTGCTTCTCTTACGTTCTAATTCTGAGTTTGTGGGGTATTGGAACTGAAGTCCAGTGTGCATCCAATGCAGCTGCAAATACATGTTAATGCTATCTGCTCACAGCACATTGAATATCCAAGGGTTATCTAAGCCTGTTCCAGTTGTATTCATTTAAAGAAACAGCATTTTTACAATCCAAATACCACTTCATTTTTGGTTGCTCAATTCTTTTGCGCAAATTACATCCAGGGGTTAATTAAGCGTTATTCTATTGTTGTGGTCACTAAAAGAAACCGTCTTTTTCACCGCCAAAAATTACCTTTTTCCAGTAGCATAATTCATAACCGAGGTGAATTACAAGTTTTTCTCTTGTTGTGTACCGTAAAATAAACGCCATTGTAACACGCTACAAAGCTGGTAGTTTTTGGTTGCTTAATTCTTTTGTGCAATTTACATCCAGGGGTTAATTAAGCGTTGTTCTGCTGTTGTAGTCACTAAAAGAAACCATCTTTTTCACCGCCAAAAAAGTCATTTTTCCTGTAGCATAATTCATAACCGAAGGTTAACTACAAGTTTTTCTCTTGTTGTGTACCGTAAAATACACACCATTGTAACACGCTACAAAGCTGGTAGTTTTTGGTTGCTCAATTCTTTTGCGCAATTTACATCCATGGGTTAATTAAGCGTTGTTCTGCTGTTGTGGTCACTAAAAGAAACCATCTTTTTCAGCGCCAACCAAGACATTTTTCCTGTAGCATAATTCATAACCGAAGGTTAATTAAAAGTTTTTCTCTTGTTGTGTACCGTAAAATACACGCCATTGTAACACGCTACAAAGATGGTAGTTTTTGGTTGCTCAATTCTTTTGCGCAATTTACATCCAGGAGTTAATTAAGCGTTGTTCTATTGTTGTGGTCACTAAAAGAAACCGTCTTTTTCACCACCAAAAAAGACATTTTTCCTATACTATAATTCATAACCGAATGTTAATTACAAGTTTTTCTCTTGTTGTGTACCGTAAAATACACGCCATTGTAACACGCTACAAAGCTGGTAGTTTTTGGTTGCTCAATTCTTTTGCGCAATTTACATACAGGGGTTAATTAAGCGTTGTTCTGCTGTTGTGGTCACTAAAAGAAACCGTCTTTTTCACCGCCAAAAAAAGACATTTTTCCTGTAGCATAATTCATAACTAGTGTTGAGCGATTACGTTGACTATCGACATCGGGCGATAGTCGATAGTCGGCCACCATCGATAAGGTTTTTCGATAGTGAGCAGTCGATTATGAGCAATGACCAATAAAGTCTATGGGAGAGCAACAACACCTTCATTCTTACACCCAAACAGGGCTGGAGAAGCTGGAATTAACAGCCACAACAGTCAAATGGATACCTGCTACATCTTAGGCACAACACTAAGGCTATAAAAGCCACAGAAAAAAAGTCACACACCATTCACTATCCCTGTCTTGTACCACAGCATGACCCTTAAACCTGCATCACCCACAAATTAAAAAGTGCCAGAAGGCAGTATTATTTGAAAAATCATTTTACTTGAACTGGACATTGAATATCCCTGTCCTGGAACGCAGCATGAGCCCCACACCTGCATTAACCCACACATTTAAAAGTGTCGGAAAAAGGAGTCTTTCAACCACTATTTTAGTTTCACTGGACATTGACTATCCCTGTCCTGGGCCACAGCATGAGCCCCAAACCTGCATGACCCCAGATTAAAAAGTGCCGGAAAAAGGAGTCTTTCAACCACCATTTTAGTTGAACTGGACATTGACTATACCTGTCCTGGAACGCAGTATGACCATTAAACCTGTCTGACCCCCAGATTAAAAAGTGCCGGGAAAAGGAGTCTTTGAACCACCATTTTAGTTTCACTGGACACTAACTATATCTGTCCTGTACCGCAGAATGACCATTAAACCTGTCTGACCCACAGATTAAAAAGTGCCGGAAATAGGAGTCTTTCAACCACCATTTTAGTTTCACTGGACATTGACTAGAACTGTCCTGGACCGCAGTATGACCATTAAACCTGTCTGACCCCCAGATTAAAAAGTGCCGGAAAAAGGAGTCTTTCAACCACCATTTTAGTTGAACTGGACATTGACTATACCTGTCCTGTGCCACAGCATGACCCAGGGCCGGAGTTACAGTGGGTGCGGTGAGAGCCCAGGCTGGCGTCCGTCATCTATTAACACGCAGGTTAAAATGCCATGATGACGCAGCAACGAAAACTGTCGTGCTGAAGCAGAGTGCGGAAGCAGAAGTGTGAGAACTCCAGCCTTCCTCAGTACAGAGTCAAGACCTGGGTAGCGCTTGCCCCTCCGTATGAGTGCGGACCAATTGAGCTTCACTTGGAAATACTGGCGGTTAACCCTTCTGTTCCACCCAGGTGCCCTTTTTCTTGGCATTCTTTTTCTCATTTTACTCAACGTGCTGGAGGAAATTGTCTCTGTACTTTGTTCTCTGTCCGTGCTCCATACTCCATGTCCTCTGAAGAACCTACATCTGGTCAATTTTTCCTGTACCTCCCTTGTACAATTCAGAGGAATTTTTTTACCAGCTATTTTGTACATGCAAGTATTTTAGTAGTTTAATTCTAGAAAACACATTTTTAAAATAGGATGGAATCCCACCATGTCTTTGTTTCTCTTTTTTTAATTGTATTAAATGGGTTGTCTCAATACAGGGATTGATAGCTATGTTAAAGATCTTGCAAAAACAAGTAATTTTGCAATATGTGTCCATTAACAGTTTCCTACCTATTCCTGTTTTTTGACAGCACCATCACCCTTGAGCCACTAGTGACAATGGTGAAGAACAAATGTCTGTTAGAAACAACATTTTTTTATTATAGGACCTGTAGTATAGCTGCATTTCAAAGCAAAATGCCCCCAAAAATTCAAAGCATGACCCTTGACCCCTTTGGACAATTGTGAAAAAACAAATGTCTTTTAGAAACAACTTTTTTTTTTTTTATAAAGGCCCCTGAAATTTTTGCTGCATTTCAAACAGCATGACCCAAATAATTATAAAAAGATTTTCCCCGCCACGTTTAAAAAATTGTGGGGAGAAATGCCACTTAAAGCCACATTTCTTTTCCCAAAAGACCATGATTATTGCAGTATCTCACAGCTACATGCCCCAAAAAATTAAAAAATGACTCTCACCCACTAAAAAAAAGTGAGGGAGAAATGCCACTTAAAAGCCACATTTCTTTCCAAACCCCATAATATAGCTGACTCACAGCAAAAAGCCCTCAAAACCATTGACAAAACAAAACATCTTAAAGAAAATTAGAAATGGAATACGGGTTGTCATAAACCTTTGTCTTTTTCAGTCCCCTCACACAAAACCAGCAAAAAACGTTGGGAAAAAGAAAAAAATTCAGTAAAAAATTCATTTAAAAAAAGTTTTCAAAAGGACCATTTCTTTTTTAAAAGGAATGTGAAGTAGACCGCAAGAATCGGTACCTCGGGAATTGGGGCCCCAACATCATCAGAAACCCATGCCTGATTCATCTTGATGAAAGTCAAACGATCCAAATTATTGTGGAAAGCCGGGAAATGCGTTTGTCTGTAATGACCCCTCCAGCTGTGCTGAAGGTCCCGCCAGATATGACGCTGGCTGCGGGGCAGACAACACCTCTATGGTGTGACGAGCCAGCTGGGGCCATTCATCCTTTTTGGGATACCCAGAAGTCTATTGGGTCCGGAACACATACAAAAACATGGGTGTGAACGGCAGATAGTCTTTGCACCATGATTTTTAAGCTGATTCTGTGTGTTGGATGTGTCCCTGCATTGCATGCGTTGGTGGGTTTGGTAAAACAAAGATTGCCAGAGGTCACCCATTGGGCTTCTGCCACCTTGGGCCTGCTGCGCCGCTACGCCTACTTGGCACTTACTGCTGTCACGTCGCTGATGTGTTCCACCGTGAAATTTGGGGAACGTGAAGCAGACGCAACGATGGTCCCCAGTTGATCAATCATCAAGGTCCCCAAATTTCCTGCATTTTACTCTTATTTGGGTGGGTGGAAGGAAAGTGCTGAGTATTGTTTTTGTCCCGGGGATGCAGGAGGGGTGCCACCCAGTAACTGTTGTTCATTTTGATGGCCTTAATGCGAGGATCATATTGGAGGAAATGGAGCATCCAAGCACTCATGTGAGAGATGGAGCCTTGATTTCCCAAGCTTCGGGGTCGGGGGGGCACTAGCAAACTGATTTCCTCATCTTCCCCCTCCGCCTCAAATTCGCGCCAACCTCTTTCCAAGGCAGGGACGTCAGTAACATCGGTGTCTAGGAATACCTCCTCCTCCTCCTCCTCCTCCGCTGCCCCCCGGCAAAAGCTTCAACACAGCCCTGACTTGCCTGAGATGATGCACCCTGAAAAGCTGATGCCCCCACCTTGCACTAGCTCTGGACCCCGAACCACTGCCTAATGAAGACCGATGAAATTGTGAAACTGTCGGGCCTTGTGGATTTGACGGAGATAAAGGCTCCGTGTCCGCATCTGTGTCCTACTCCTCCTCCGTTTGCTGGCGGGACCTGTTTTTCAGAGTGTCCAACGATCGTTCCAGAACTAAGATCACCACAATGCTCATGCTGGCAAGGGCATTGTCCGCACTGAGCATTTTGGTGGCTTCTTCAAAACTGGCAAGGATGGTGCAGAGCTCTTTCACCTGCCTTCACTCTCCCGGGGGCTCAACACCCCCAGGTCCGCACCGCTGCTTGTCAGGCCATGTGTCACTGCGTACTGCGTAATGGCATTGCGCTGCTGCCACAATCGTGGAGCATGTGGAGGGTGGAATTCCAGCGTGTTGCCACGTCAACAATGAGAAAGGTTGACGTGGGAGGCCGAGCTGAAAGCTGCAACGCAGCCAGGCGGGATGAAGCAGGGTGCGAACGGCGAAGTGCGAACTAGACTTCGAGCCTTCCTCAGCAGGCAGTCCAGACCCGGGTTTGCTCTTTAGAAATTTCTGGATGACCCAAAGGGTTTATGACATGTGCCAGGCAAAGGGATGTGCTCCAGTCTAAACCCATCTTTTAAAGGGGGGCCAGCGATTTCGCCCGTTATCTCACACACCTTGCTGGCAAAAAGGTTCTTGTCACCCAGCCAGCGCTCGGTCTTTGTTGCGGGAGCCGTCCCCCAGCTCCCCCCTGTGTGTGGACATTCTCCAAGACAGATTAAATTTTAAAACGCCTGGTTTCTCTGGGCACTTTATCCACCAGAGGGCCTTGGGGGGAAAGAACCCTGCACCATCCCTCGGTTTTGAAGAGCGCGCCGACCTGAGAGCCACC